>CM033622.1:9538589-9626089 GCA_019453435.1 Rhinogobius similis | reverse complement strand
CTCAGGGCAGGGAAGGACATGTTTGTCTCAGTTACACTCCTCTACACTTTTGTAATAACATGCTTTGTGCTCGATTAAAGTCGTTCAGAGACTAAACACAATTTATTCATGACATCTGAGGGCCCCGTCAGATCATCGCTCAAATATTAACCAAGTAACAAATAAACCAGAGATAAATTTAAATAATTTTGTAGCTGTTTAGTGTGGTATGTATTAACTACCATCTTTTAAAATCTTTTATGAGGTCGACTTGAATGTGTCTTTCTCTTTTATGTATGCATGAATGTGAGCAACGGACGGCAATGCAATTTCCTTCGGGATTAATAAAGTATTTATCTATCTATTATAATTTGCAGTTAGTGTATTTACTCATTGTAATAGTACGATTCAAGATGTTTATGAAATTAGTCTAGTAGTTATCATAAAAACAAACAGTACTGTTAAGAAGTAAAGTCTGAATTATCCTAAATATTTTGTGAGAGGCACTATTCGTATTTATTCCCGCCTTCAACCTAGGTGTCGGCCAGAACACAACTTTAAGGCCAGGATGACTTGAATGAGGAATGAACCCACAGACAGAGATGAGGTTAAGATTGTTGTATTCGATGTGTGTGTGGTTTCTGTAACAAGTAAAAATAGTACAAATGAATCTATGTTATAGCCAAGAATGTCTGTACAAGAAAAAACTAAACAAAGAACATGACATACGTAAAACTTATGAGAACGAAGGCACTGCTATAATAACAACAGCAGCTAACTGTAGCTTCATAAGATACAACATAAGATAGCAACTAACAAACTAACAAATACAAGTTAACATGTTACATTAACTGACACAAATATGAATAAAACTTACGTGGTCATGGACGCACACAAAAGGGATAATGAACACACTACATATGCTACAAGTTGGCAACTAGCTCTCAAGACAACTCTAACCAACAACTCTTGAGTAACTAAAATGGTTGCTAACAGTCAGCACAAGAAACTGAAACTATTTACATAGGCCTTTTGTACAAGTACTGTATCATAATAAAAGACTGTAGCTACATGTGGTGTCTGTAAATGAAACTACATCTAAGTTATTATTACGTGTATGTAGAAACTAAAGGGTGTGTTCTAGCAATAGTGGAGAAAAACCAATAATAATTTTCTGAAATAAATAAATCGTATGCAAAATTATGTATTAGGGGCCACCAAGAGGGTTTGTACCTGGGGCCCAGAATCCTCTGCTACGGCTCTGCTCAAATCCACATTTTTGCCGTTTAGTAGTAGAACTTTTCCCTAATCTTGTCCGAGTGTCTTCCGTTCTCTCCACGGCGTTTTCACCGTCTCTCCGTTGTGTTTGCTCTGTACGTTTGCGCAAATGTCAGCGCTGCCCCTGGAGGTCAAACGAGACATACTTTGAGCGGAGCGCCGGGAGCCCCGGTGGCCTCTCGACCTCCGCCGGGACGCCCCACGCCGGCGGATGTGTTTGCGCAGGGGGCTGCTGGGTAATTAGCATGTAAAGTGATCGTGTCTGTGCGTTCCCCGGGACACAGCGGCCATCACTTTCACATTTGTCAACGGCGGCTGTGGCAAACGGAGCGAGGGAGGGGGAAATGGAGTTACATTGTCAGGGGCGACGCGTGAGAAATGGCTGGCCCTCGGCGTCGGAGCTGGAGATGATATTTGAGCAGCGGAGGGACGGGTGAGGAGTTAATTTGGTGCGGCAACTCCCAGTGACACAGAGGGGTCGTGCACTGGCGTTCTTTCGCTCCACAAATGCATGCAAAAACATTTCGACTTGAGCGATAGAATTACAGGCAGCACAAACTGAAAAAATGTGCTTTTCTTTGGCCTGGTTTTTGTCCATAGAGCTTTGTTTTGCTGAAATTAACTTTATTTAGTCAAATGTAAAGTGAAAGTAGTTTCTCGTTGTTGCGAGCGTTGCTAGCTTGTTTGCTAACGGCAGTCGGAGACAAAGGACACTTGAACTGCCGCACAACAAATATTTTACTCAACACTTGGACTCAGAAACATGTTTTTAAGGAGAGACGCTGCAGGTGAATTAGAAAAACATCTTAAATTCAAATATATCAATTTGAAACTTGTCCTGTGGTTTATTCAAATAAATATAGGATGTAATGTGATATTTCCATGTAGAAATAAGGCATTTTATGTGTAAAAAAAAAAAAAGAAAATTGCACATATTTCTGACATTTCAATTTGAAAAAATTGACAGAACCAGGTTTAAGGTACACATTTTTTGTAAACGTATTAGTTTTTTTAAAAAAAACAAAGAGGGAATCTGAGTAGTTTTGCCCAGAAGAGATTTAATGGCTGATGTGACGTAGACAATTCCACTGATTTCAAGACATGTTGCTTAAAATAAGAAAGTTAATTTGCCAATGAACTAAGTAAAAATGTCTTACCTCATTGGTTAACAATTTGGCTTGAAATAAGAAGAAATGACTTGAAACAAGTCAAAAATGCACAACTTTACAAGAAAAATAATCTAGGTCCATGAAGAAAATGTAGCTTTTGTTTCACTCAAATCAACTTCATACGACAAAATATAAACCTAAAGTAGTCTCTCGTTGCATTGGTAGCTTGTTTTCTAACAGCCGTTGGAGATAAAGGACACTTCACCTGCTGCACAACAATTCATTTCCTCAACACTTGGACTCAGAAACATGTTTAAGGAGAGAAATGTAATGAGTTCAACTGTGTGTGATCACAAAGTCTGTCAGTGATAAATGTGACGTCTTCATCTGTTTTTCTACAACATTTCTTGCTTTAGACGTCAGGTACAAACTAAATATTCTGCAGAGTTGTAGACTTTTATATTTGTTATCAGATTATTTTAGCACACGTTTGTCACATTATAGTTTAGTTTAGTTTATTTGAATAGGGACAAGTATGCTTCATGAGCTCATGTCACATACGACAACATTTTAATTCTCAACGTCCGTCCCCAGAAGGGCTTTTACAGAGAAAATACAGTACAATTAAAATACAGAGGGTTTAAAATACAGTACATTTAAAAAAAAACAATACACACAACAGTGCAGATATTACAATATACAAATTACAACTACATATGGTCACATGTCTGACCACTGATCAAATCATTTTTCAGTTTATGTTTAAAAAGGACCCAGGTCACCTCTCCCTTGAGTTGTTGTTGTTGTTTTTTAGCTTTTAGAGGAGAAAGTGTCATGTTTTTGCCACTTACTGTATGCCTCGGGATCCTAGAAGAAGTGTCTGGGGAGGGGGAAGTCGATATTACTGATGCTGTAGTGTCGCACAGAGATCAAGTCCAGTGTGAGCACAAAAACACAACACATAGGTCTGTTTTTTTTTAATGCATCTCGTACATTGTATTTGCTGTCAGTCACAAACACATGCAGCATTCTCACCTCAAACAGAGACTATATTTGTAAATGTCTTCTGAGAAACTCCACTGGTAACAAAGAGAGCCATCAGTGCTGTTTCTAATATTAGTGCAGGTCCCGGCGCTGAGCAGAGCAGAAGGAAACGGCGCTCTCAGCAAATAAAACGAATAAAAGAGAAAACTGTCAGGAGACGATGAAGATGAGAGCAGTCTGTGGCTTTAAACACAGTCTGTGGACAAAGGACTCAAACGCCAGCATTTGGACAAAATAATAATGTAATGTTGACAGAATGTTTTGCATATTGGATATTTAAACCAGTGTTTCTCAAACTGTGGTACGTGCACAGATGACCACAGGCTGCTTTTTGAGAATTGGATTTATTTAGAAACAAATCTGTCAGTGTTTTATTCCTCACTTGGGTTCATTCTTATTTAGAGCCACTGTATCCATTGTCTCATTTGGACTTGGAATTTTGTTTTGCCCCAGGCCTGATACAGTCCGGTTACTGGTACTCGCAACGTGAAACATTATCTTGACTGAATGGTCGGTGTATAGTGTGTGTAAAGCCGCCTGCGCTGCCTCAGCTTCTCCCTCTTGAACACAGCAGCTCGCTGGTTACTTGTACAGTTCTGCAGATTGAAAATGACTTTCAGATAGAGGTCAAAACGTCTTGATTTTTAGAACTGTCCAGATGAAACCTCTCAAAACATGTCTATGATGGGCACTCCTGGACAAATGAGGGATTACACCGACTCAGATTATTCATTATTTTTTGCAGGATAATGCTGGTGGCTAATTGTAGAAAAGGTTACAGGGTTGTCATCCGGACGCTGTTTGAAGAGCGACATGTTTCGACTTCTATCCAAAAGTCATTAGCCATGTTTACATGCGCAAAATGTCTTTAATCTGATCATGAATCGGATTAGAATTTTACTGTGTACATGGACCCTGAAAAAAATAATCTGATTATGACACGCGTTATACATTTGATCGGAATAAATTATTTTGACATGCGCAGAATTGGCTAACATACCGGAAACAGTAGAAGAAGAACAAACTTCCGTTGTAAACAAACATGGCTGTGTACGTTTTGGCTCGTAACATTTTTCTTCGTTGATTTCACCTCCCGTTCGTGCTGTTTAATAATACTTTTGATATGGAGCTGTAGAACCGTAAACTGAGTTCCGTGGCAGAATAAGCGCCTGACAGGGCTTCAAGTGTTTAGTGTTCTACCTGCACCAACGGGACGTGTCCTGTTCCAGAAGTGCCTGTCCCTCCGCTGACGCTGGCCCAATGATCCCTCTCCCTCGCTCTTTTCTTCAGCTTTTTGGGAGGGCATCCATGGCTCTCTCTCTCCCTCTCTCTCCTCTGCTCTGTGCAGCAGCCGCGCGCTTTTATTATGGTGCCGTCACATATTTTGACCACTTTATCGAGGAAAACAACACAGTGCTGGCTGCACACCGCGCTCCGTGGAGCGCATGTTACACATGTGACACCACACGTGCTCGTCTCTGCCCGCTGAGACCGAGCCCACACGGCCCAGGTCCGCGGCCAGCCCGACAACAGAGCGGAAAATGTGGTCCCGAACGCCCCGCTCCCAGGAATCTAAACTCTAGCAGCAGGTCAGCTGCGCTGGTCGCGCTGGTCGCTGACGTAACAGACATGCGCAGAGAGGATTCCTTCAACCAAAACATCAGAAGAAGCGTGTACATGCGCATCGATCTGAATAACGATCGGCATAACCCACCCGTCTCAATCGGAATGAAATTTTGATCCGAATGAGTGTAATCGGGTCAGAATATTCCGAATGGCGTGTTTACATTAATCATTTTTATTCCGATCAGGCTTTTAATCCGATTACATGTGTCCATGTAAACGTAGCTATTGTCAGAGAGCTGGTCTGGGGTTTATATGCTGCTCTGAGAAGTGAAACCTTTTCTCCGATGGAACCCGCCTGGACGAATGAGGGATTACAACGACGCTAATGGCTAATGCTAACAGCTATATGAAAAAATGAATGCGACTGGCTCCAGAGTCCCTCAAACATTCCCGAACTAAAGCCGAGATGCGAGCGTTGAATGCTGCGTCTGTTATTTATACGTCTGTGGATTATAACTACCAGAATAAGATAAAAATAAGAATGGATTAGAACTACCAGAATAATTATGTAGGTCGGACGGCAGTAGCTCAGTTGGCAGAGTGGGCGCCTTCTGATCTGAAGGTCGGCAGTTCGAATCCCACTCCAGACATGGAGTAGTTGAGTGGTCAGATCCTCTGACCCGCAGGTTGGTGGTGCGATTTCAGCTCCTTCAGATGAATACTGCCGTTGTGTCCTTGGGCAAGACACTTAACCCACCTCACCCTCAGTGTCTGCATACACTGGTGTGTGAATGTGTGAGTGAATGGGTGACTTGTTCCTTGATGTAAAGCATGTAAAAAAGGTAGAAAAGCGGTGTATAAATGTGACCATGTACCATTTGTCTTCTTTAAATAATACGAGCACATGCTGTGTAGACTTTGTTAAAACACCAAAACACTAATGACTTCTGTTCTACTTAGTGTGTTTCTGGTTACATTTAGACGGTCAGTAAACACATTTTAAAATAACTCAACTTCAGTCTTCAACATTTTCTCTTTTTTTTATATCTTTGCCACATAAAATTTCACACATTTCATAGTTTTCTTTGTCAAAACCTGCGCACGTGTGAACAATTGACAGAGATCAGATCACTGGCCTCAGATGAAACTTGTCACGACATTTCAATAATCGGATAATTTCAGAAATCCGATAATGATCAGATTGTTGGTGTTAGTTGTGTACATCTGCCTCTCCTGGTGGTCGTTGTAGTCCTGCCGCTGTGTCTAAACGTCTCTTCATCTGTCGTTTGTGCAGACGAGGCGTGGATAATTGGTTTAGTGCCGTGTGCAGAGGTCAGAGGTCGACCCGCGCTGGAGTGGTGACTCTTACAAACAACAGCTCATTAAATCCACAAGCCTCTTCAAAACAGACTGCACTGGAGGAGAGAGGGGGGAGAGGGGGAGGGAGGTGAAAGGAAGGGGCGGGGGGAGAGGGAGAGAAGGAGGGGGGGGGGAGAGGGAGGGAGGAGAGAGAAAGAGAGAGGTGAAAGGAGGGGGAGAGGGAAGAGAGAGAAGGAGGGAGGGGGGGAGAGGAAGGGAGGAGAGAGAAGGAGAGAGGGAGGAGGAGAGAGAGCGAGGGAGGAGAGAGGGAGGAGAGAGAAAGAGGGAGGGAGATGGGGACAGAGAGAGGGAGCGAGAGGAGAGAGAGGAGGGAGAGGAGAGACAGGCGAAAGGGAGAGGCGAGATGGAGGAGGGTGAGGGGAGAGGGAGGCAGAGAGAGAGGGGGGGAGGGGGGAAGAGAGAGGGAGGGGGAAGGAATAGAGAGAGAACATTTAAAAACGAACATAGACTTTAATCAAATTTAGAAAAATGTCCTTATTCACAACGAGGCATTTAACGCCGTGGGGCTTGACTTGTGTAAATAAAGTTGAACATAATGTATGCAGTACTTCAGCCCCACACCCTCTGCATCCAATTGTAAAATGTTTTATTGATTTAAAGTCAATATGAAATTTAAACTTTTATAATTATGACTTAGTTTGGTGGGAGGGCATCTGTGACAATTACGTACTAAAGTGTTGTAACGACTGATGGATCAAAAAATAATGCAGACTTGAATAGTTCAAAAGTACAGTATTTATTGAGGAAACAGGACAGCTGGATACTGGACCGAGGAGCACAGGTGAGTACTGGAGTGGCGGAGTGGAGCAGACTGGACCGAGGAGCACAGGTGAGTACTGGAAAGGCGGAGTGGAGCAGACTGGACCGAGGTCCAAATCACTGGTAACAACCGGCTTTAACTGGGACACATGGAAAGTGGGGTGAATACGAAGAGCAGAAGGCAACTGAAGGCGTACTGCAGAAGGACTGAAAACCTTGGCAATCTTGAAGGGGCCCAAAAAACAAGGAGAGAGCTTCCGGGAATCAGTTTTAAGAGGAACATTTTTCGAAGATAACCAAACTGACTGACCCGGTTGGTATTGAGGAGCAGGGGAGCGGTGCTTGTCAGCTGCTGCCTTGGTTTTGGCTGTAGAGCGAAGAGCAGCCCTGGTCTTCTTCCAAACACGTTGGCAACGCTGGAGATGGTGCTGGACTGAGGGCACTGCCAAATCCACCTCTTCAGATGGAAACAGTGGAGGCTGATAACCTAGAGAAGCTTGAAAAGGGGACAGACCAGTTGCCGAGCTCACCAAAGAGTTATGGGCATATTCAATCCAGGGTAAGAAGGTGCTCCAGGTAGATGGGTTAGATGCAGTAACACAGCGCAGTGCCGTCTCCAAGTCCTGATTGGCACGTTCAGTTTGCCCGTTAGTCTGGGGGTGAAAGCCAGATGTAAGGCTGACCGTCGCACCCAGACCTACACAAAATGAGCGCCAAACTTGGGAGGTAAACTGAGTTCCTCGGTCAGAAACAATGTCCAGTGGTATACCATGGAGCCTGAAAACATTGTTAGTTATGCAGTCTGCAGTTTCTTTAGCTGTGGGCAGTTTGGGCAGAGCAATGAAATGAGCAGCTTTAGAAAACCGGTCTACGACGGTGAGTATGACTGTATTACCTTGGGACGGAGGCAGGCCGGTAACAAAGTCCACTGCTATGTGTGACCATGGGCGTTTGGGAACAGGCAGAGGTTGGAGAAGACCGGAGGGTGGAGAGTGGGAAGCTTTGCCCCTGGCACAAACTTGGCAGGCCAGAACAAAGGCTCGTGTATCTCTGTCCATAGTTGGCCACCAAAAATAACGCTTCAGGAGAGAAAGCGTCCGGTTGACTCCAGGATGACATGAGAATCGCGAGCAATGAATCCATTCCAGCACTTTTGAGCGGGCAGCATCTGGAACAAATAAAGCGCCAGGAGGACCACTACCTGGATCAGGCTGAGTGCGCTGTGCTTCCCTGATGTGATTTTCAATGTCCCAACTTATTGCAGCGATCACACGGGTGGATTGAAGGATAGGGTCTGGAGAAATGGGCCTCTCTTCCTGGGAGAACTGGCGGGAGAGTGCATCTGGCTTGACATTGTGAGAACCTGGACGATACGTGAGAGAAAAATTAAATCTACTAAAGAAGAGTGCCCACCGGGCTTGCCGTGAGTTTAAGCGTTTTGCAGATTGTATATAAGCCAGGTTTTTATGGTCTGTCCAAACCAAAAATGGAAGCTCAGCCCCTTCCAACCAGTGGCGCCATTCTTCCAGAGCGAGTTTCACGGCAAGAAGTTCTCGATTCCCCACATCATAATTCTTTTCTGCAGAAGTTAATCGTCGAGAGAAAAAAGCACAAGGGTACAAACGATTGTGTGGGTCAAACCTCTGAGAGAGCACTGCTCCAACTCCTGTCTCAGAAGCGTCCACTTCCACAACAAACTGGCGTGAGGGATCAGGTTGACGCAGGACTGGGGCAGATGTGAAGAGATTTTTCAGCGTGGTGAACGCGGACTGGGCTTCAGAGTCCAACAAAACTGCTTGGAAGGAGAGGTAAGTTTAGTCAAGGGTGCCACCACACGGCTAAAGTTCTTAATAAACCTCCGGTAAAAGTTTGCAAAACCAAGAAATCTCTGTAGTTGCTTTCTGCTACTCGGTATAGGCCAATCTGCAACCGCTTTCACCTTCTCCGTGTCAGCCTTCACCTGCCCGCTTTCAACAACAAAACCCAAAAAACTGACCTTACTGGCGTGAAACTCACATTTTTCAGCTTTCACATAAAGCTTGTTCTCGAGTAGTCTTTGGAGGACCTGCCGCACATGCTGCTCGTGTTCCTGTGGAGTCTTTGAGAAAATAAGAATGTCATCCAAGTACACAAAAACAAAACGATTCAGAAAATCACGCAATACATCATTGATGAGTGCTTGGAAGACAGCCGGAGCATTGGTTAAGCCAAATGGCATGACTAAATACTCAAAGTGCCCCAGTGGTGTGTTAAAAGCTGTCTTCCACTCGTCTCCCTCCCTAATGCGCACTAAGTGGTATGCATTCCTAAGGTCAAGTTTAGTGAATATGGTGGCGCCATGAAGAGGTGTGAAAGCTGAGTCAATGAGCGGTAATGGATACTTATTTTTGACAGTGATATTGTTTAGGCCCCTGTAGTCAATACACGGTCTTAATGTTTTGTCCTTTTTGTCAACGAAGAAGAACCCTGCTCCCACAGGTGAGGAAGAGGGTCGGATAATACCAGCAGCTAGAGAGTCTCGAATGTAGTGCTCCATGGCCTCCTGTTCGGGTCTTGAGAGATTGTAGAGGCGGCTGGAAGGCAGAGGTGCACTAGGCAGGAGGTCAATTGCACAATCATATGGTCTGTGGGGAGGGAGAGATAGAGCTCTACTCTTACTGAAGACCTCTCCCAGATCATGATACACACTGGGCACAGAAGAGAGGTCAGGCTTGTCCTGGGGAAGTTGGCGTTGGGACGGAGCTCCCTCTGATGGCGACAGTGCAGATAAAGACAATTTGCATGGCAAAAGGTGCTCCACTCAGAAATCTGTCCACCGGACCAGTCTGATTGGGTTGTGTTTGACTAGCCACGGATGGCCTAAGATCAGTGGTGTGATGGGGGCAGAGATGACAAAAAAACTGTACTTTCTCCTGATGATTACCGGACAAAACTAGGGAAATTGGTTCAGTGACATGTGTTACCCTGGCCAGAGGTTTTCCATTCAGAGCTAATGCAGTTAATGGTTTTTTCAGTGGTTCCAGAATTATGTCAGCCTGCTCTGCCACCTGCTGGTCTAAAAAGTTATCCTCTGCGCCCGAGTCAATAAGAGCTTGAATAGGCAAAGTCACACGTTTACAGCTAAGTTTAGCGGGGATCTGAAGTCTAGTCTTATCTGGGATATTGTCTTGGCCCACCAGTACTCCCAGACCTACTGGTGAGCACGGTCTTTTGGGCGAACTGGACAGGCTACGAGGAAGTGACCTTTCTTCCCACAGTACAGGCACTCACCCGCCTGGCGGCGTCGTAGCCGCTCCTCAGGAGTAAGCCGTGCTCGGCCCAATTGCATAGGCTCCTCTGTGGAGAGTGGTGTGGATGAGGATATAGCCGGAAGTGGAGGGAAGTTGGGTTGTAGTGCTGGACCTGGGCGCCGGGTAGCTGAGGAAAGAGAGCGTCTCTCTTTGCCGACTTTGAAGACGGTTATCAATCCGATTAGCTAGGGAAACCAGAGACTTGAGGTCAGCCGGGTCATCACGAGAAATTAGTTCATCCTTTAATTTATCACTTAGGCCTTTGACAAAAACAGCTTTCAATGCATTGTCGGTCCAATCAACATCCGCAGCTAGGGTCCAGAATTCAATTGTGTAGTCTGCAACAGATCTTGAACCTTGAGAGAGACTCAACAAGCGCAGAGAGGCATCAGCTTGATAGTCAGGATGGTCAAAAACAAGTCATAGTTCCTCCACAAAGTCCTCAAAACTGACTTGATCAACAGGAGTGTGAGAAAACTTAGCTTCGGCCCACTGAAGTGCTCTGCCCCTCAATAATCCACACATGTAACGAATCTTAGCAGAATCAGATGTAAAAGATGCAGGACGTTGTTGGAACACAGAGGAACACTGGAAAAGAAAACCACGGCAATGGCTCGGCTGACCTGTGAATGGTTCCGGGTCTGTGCATCGGGACTCCAAGGGGCGAGCAGAAGAGGTTGATGCCGTAGCAAAGATGGGTGCAGTAGAGGTCGGAGACTGGAGAGCGAGCAGGGCCGAAACCTGGCTGGTTAACTGAGAGACTTGTTGAGCCAGGGCTTGGTTGCTGTCAAACAGAGACCGGATACTTTGTTCATGCTGGCCAATCATGATGCCTTGATGTGAGAATGCTCGATGTAAAGTCTGGTTAGTTTCATCGTCTGCTTGATCCATGTTGGCCAGATCGTTCTGTTGTAACGACTGGTGGATCAAAAAATAATGCAGACTTGAATAGTTCAAAAGTACAGTATTTATTGAGGAAACAGGACAGCTGGATACTGGACCGAGGAGCACAGGTGAGTACTGGAGTGGCGGAGTGGAGCAGACTGGACCGAGGAGCACAGGTGAGTACAGGAAAGGCGGAGTGGAGCAGACTGGACCGAGGAGCACTGGAAAAAAAACATACAATCCAAGATGAGGAAAATTCACTGGGAACATTACTGGAAAAATCAAAGAACAAAAGGCCTGGGTGTTCACCACAAATGTAGACTGAACGATCTGGCAGGGTGTGGATGAATGAGCCGAGTCTTTATACTGCAGAGGTGTATGCTTGATTGGAGATGGGTTGCAGGTGAGTAGTGGGAGGAGCCATTGAAGGTGGTGCAGCATGTCTACTCTCCGCCCAGTTCCAGACAACACAGATGGGAGGGGGAGAACACAGGAATCCTGACATAAAGTTTTACATCTGCGAAGTTGCAGTTTCTGTTTAGAAGTTTAATCATTTGTCAAATCATAACTATTGTGTCATTTATATGGATTTTGGGCCTTGTTTACAGTCTGGTTGCTATGGTAACAGTTCATGTTCAACCAGGAAGTGACATTATAAACATCACGACGACTGTCAAACTGAGGACAAATGGGCAAAACGTTTAGTCAAATCTCATGTTCGATCATGTTGTTTCAGTGAAATGTGTTTTCTCTCGTGTCAGACAGACTTTAATTGATTGAATCAGGAGCTTCATCCAGAGCAGGACGTCCCGCACACGGCGGTGAGAGGTGACTGTTGTCGTCTTGTTTAAACGTTTGCATATGAAGGATTTGAGAGAGAAAAGAACAAGTTATAAATTGGGTGAAATGTACAGCTTTTTAAATGAAAGTGTGGAATTGTAAAAGCTGCATTGTTCTCATCAGGGCTGTGATCCTTTAGTCGTTTGTTTGATTAATCGGTCGATGAAGTCTTAGTCGACCAATGTTTTTATTAGTCAACTAATTACTTTATCTAAATTAAAATAAAAAATAAAATCTTAAATAAAGTGTTTGAATTAAGCGTTATTTATCTTGATTTGAGGATTTTCTGACTGTCTTTAAAAAGATGTGTGAATGGAACAAGCATTAAATCTCTTGCATTAATTAAAATAAAAACAGAAAACAAGAAAAGAAAGAAAGCTACTGCGCTTGGAAAAACTGCACTAGCAAATCTCATTTTAAGATGGTAAAAATATACTTAGATAAGATAAATATAACTGAACTCAAGCCCTTATGAGCACGTTATCAGATCTAAAATACAGTATCTGAATGACAAAAACAGAAGAAATTAAAACATGTGAGTGAGTTTAGCTGAAGATTTTGGAGTGAATTATGAGTTTAATTAGTACTTTTCTGCATAAATAGTAGTTTTAGCATGAATTCTGGTGCAGTTGTAGGTTTTTTGTGTGCAGTTTGGGTGGGAAACATAGACAAACTTCCTACTTTAAATATATATTTTGCCACACCCCTTTTAGTCGACATACGGGATCGACCAAGAATTTCTTTAGTCGACAACAGCCCTCGTTCTTATAATTCAATTTACCGTAATTAGTACTTTTCTGTATAAATGGTTGTTTTAGCATGAATTATGGTGCAGTTGTGTGGTTTTTTTAGTGCAGTTTGGGTCGGAAACTTAGACAAACTTCATTATTTAGATATATTTTTGCCACACCCCTTTTAGTATATTGGCCGACCAAGAATTTCTTTAGTCGCCCTTGTTCTTATCCAGTTATTCTTGACAAAATCACGACTTCAAAGAGGAGCGTTCCCATTCACAACTCGCTCAAATCCAGACCAAATCATAGGCCACAGTTTGAAGATTCCAAACACATTTAACTCTTCAGCCTCGTGTGTAAAACTATAAGACAGAAGGATAATGTTCTGTGCGTCCGTAGATTTTCCCCGTAGCGTTTGGATGAACGAGGGATCACATGGCGCTGCTTTGATTCCTCTCTCGCGCTTGTCTGTCGCCGTCACGTATCATCTGCCCCTCGCGCGTCGCCCGAAGGAAACTCCCGCCGTTTTGTTTCGTGCGCATATCAGACACGAACAAACGGCCGTGCTCTGTCTTTCTCAAAGCCGCGCACAGAGGCGACAGTGCGGCAGAGGACGGCAGAAGGTCGCCGCCGCCCGCCCCGCGCAGTGTCTGAAACATGAGCCGCGTACGACCACACTCCCACCGACAAGCGCGGAAATCGATGGGTATTTTTGGCGCAGTCTCGTTCCCGGAGGAGTTAATAATGATCGATTCTGCCTCTTTGTGACCTGTTCGATAGCTGTGCGTGTATTATTAAGACTTTTACTGTTTTTATTCACCTTATTCCTGAAGTTGCCGTACGCGCCGCCGTCTTGTTTCAGTTGTAGTTCACATGGAGCAGACGAGCTCAACAGAAAATAAGTTCTACATGGACTAAAAAGACGTTTTCAGACTGACCAGGAAATCATTGTGTTGTTGACTTGTTGTTGCTCGTGTTCATTAAACATTTTACACAAATCAATCTACTTTATGTAACATTTTAGCGGCGAGACTTTTCCCTCGTTCGTCATTAGCTTTAACGGAGTTCTCGTCAAACGGAAGTGCATTTACAACAAAAGTGCAAAAAACGGCAAAAGTGGGCGAGAGTTCAGTTGCAAAAACCAATATCTCCGTTTAGAAAATTTGCCTTTAAAGTGCCCCCTACAGGTTGGACGACTCATTTGACTAAAACGCAGTTAAGATAAATATATTTCAAATTTTGTTAAAATACTTCACAAATGTTACACCGGTTTAGCAGTTTTTTAGGTTTTTTGTTTTACTTCCTGGTTGTAAATGATGACATCACAGTAGGAAATGACCATAGCAACCACACTGTACACGGAGCCAAAACTCATCTAATGTCACAGATTTTTTTATTTGACGAATAAAATACCTGCAAATGCTTTAGTTTGTTGAATCAATGTTTAAAGGATCAAAACAAGTCGTTTCTTTTGTGTGAATTATGCATAACCTTTGTCTCCCCACTGTGATGTCATCAGTTTGTGTACTCCCTGTATTTTTCAACAGATTTTTCAACTTTTCTCCACAAACGGCTGGTTCATTGGTGTAAAAGTAAAATGTCCAACTGGTATTAATGCACTGAATAAAGTCAAAATTAGAAAATGATGAAAACCTGTCACACGCACTTTAAATGTTTTTCTTTTTGACGTCTTATTCAACACGTCATATCAATAACAGTGTAGTTCAAGGAATTTGCTCCAGAAGGAATGGAAAAGTATATTATTGCACTAAAATAGACTTTTTTTTGTGTGTTTTTGCAAATGAACTCTTCATTTTCACGGCGTTCCATCCAGACTCCACTTGAATGACTTCAGCGTGATCTGTAAGCGAAAGAAAAGTTAGCAGTAATAGATCGTAGAGGATACAACAATTAATCAACTAATCATGACAAGTCGATTAGAAAAAAGAATCTATAATACATTGTTATTGATAACTGGACTTTAGAGACTTTAAAACACGTGTAAAATTACTTATTTTATAGCAAAGACAGCAGTGTTATATCAGAATGTCAAAAAAAAAAAGAATAAACAGTTGCTGATTTGCATTAATAATACACTTTATTCATAAATATTCTATATCTAGAAGCTTTCAGTGATCATAAACCAACCTTTAATTTGTTAAAAATGTATTCAAAAAGTCTAAATTTAAAATAGAAATAATCGTTTGACCTGTCGACTGCTAATAATCGTTAGTGATAGCCATAATTTATCAATTCAGCTGATTTTGTAAAACCCAAAATGGCAGTTGCCTCAAAGGGCTTCTCAAAGTTACTCATTTTACATCAGAAAATTAGAAAATCAACAAATGTAACAAAGGTTTGCATTTATGTGCAGGTTAACCTCAGACACTTGTGTCGTTGTTGTAACTCGTCACAGTTCATCTCGTTTAGTAAATTGGAATGATCAATTCAAGTCACGTTCAAGGACATTTTTTCAAGTCGGATGTGGGGAAATCCCAGTTATCCTGAACGCACCATTTGTCTTTAAAGGTCACATGTTCTGCTACAGAGACTTTTTTGGGGGCTTTTAATCCTGTTCTAACAATGTTTCTTCATCAAAAACACACCTGGAGTAACATTCAGTTATACTCACGCTGTTTTGAGGAATGTTTATTAGAAAATCCTCTCCCTCCGAGTATCACACACACTTCCTGCTGAACTCCTTCTATCCGGAACATATTTTCAGACTTCATACGTCATTTATCAGAGAATCTTCTGCTGTTTAAAGTCTTTAAATCATCGCTAAACTCGTTCTGAGCATTTCTGCCTCTAAACACGATAACTGCTGCAGCAAATCCACAAAGTGACATCTTTTCAGCGCTAACTTCACTAGATTGTATATAGCACTGGCACCATCTGCTGGCTGGATGCAGTAAGTGTCATTTCATAGTGACTGATAACACATAGAATGAATAAGAAACTTTTTTTTGTTTGTTTTAAAACATGAAATGGCAAATTGAAGGCACTGAAAAGCATGTTTAAAGGCTAACAGCAATATGAAAAATGCAGAATATTATTTGACAACTTTAAAAAATATTGACCCTTTGCACCTACGTCACAAGATCACGTGGGTGCACCATAATGGACGGCAAGAGTATGCGAGCGCAGAATTACGGGGAGCGCAAAACTAACAAACTCACAGTGATTGCAATTATTTTTGTCACTTAAGCGATGGCTACTTCTAACTCATGTTCAGTTCAGTTGTCAGTGGAAGCAGGACATCTTTTACGCGCTCACAAAGCGCGGTATTTTGAGAAAGTGAAGATCGCTAGCTTAGAAACGGACCCTTACCTGCTTCCTCCTGCCATGTTCACCGATTTAATCAAAACGTAATGATAATATTTTATTCACAAATAATCATTTTCACTGGAGTTAGATTTATTATTAAAAATATTCTGTGGATGTAATGTGTATTATCCATTTTGCAGGCTTGAGTCTATATCATGGACCGCACGGTCTATGGTCTATATGCATACATACAAGTTAATTTCTTGGCTGGATAACTAACGCCGTGCCCCGCATAACTTTGACTGTTTCACATATTCAGATATGTTTTTGTGTAAAAAGTCATACACTTGTAACATTGGCACTGACTTAACTTCCAGTTCTTTCGATTTATTGCTGCTACCCATCGCTGTCTTCTGTCTTCATCAACAGGTAAACGATAAAAGGCTACATTGGGCTTACGGCTTTGCCTGTTAGTGCAGCCAACAGGATATCACCATTTTACGTGTAAAATTGATCAATGTTAGCTCACTAATAGTTAGGTTTACGGCAAATTTCGATCATTTTACCTTGCACAAACAGCGCTTCCGCCGTCCGTCATGGCAAAGTGGGCGTTCCGTGACGTCACATGCAAAGGGTCAATATATCAAATGTCGTCCATTAAGATTTACAACTGTGCTAATGTAAGGTTTGGACAAAGACTTTAACACATTTAAAATCTGTGTGAACGACTAAAAATGGCACAAAATCCCAAAGTCCTGTTGAAGTTGTATCGCAGGTGTCCGTTTACCTGCTGCTGCTCGAGCCTCGTGGGAAACATGACATCATCCACACTGCTGTCAATCAAACCACACAACCAGGTCACTGGGTTAAGCCCCGCCCACAGCGCTTTTCAAATCAGCGTTTATTTAGCATCACCTTGAACGAAAAAGGTGAACTTTGGCTTTATACTTCAACTACAGACCTCAGTTTTTATTATTATTTGTTTTTTTGTTTTGTCTTTTAATGCTTTATGCCTCACAACAAGGAGGTTCTGGATTTGGTTTCCACACAGCTGCCTTTGCATCGTGGTTTGGTGGCATGACCTGTTTGTTTCCATGGAGATAAACTTTCAGAAAAATTACAAATGTGTGTCTGATTTATTTATTTATTTTTCACCTTTAACGACTGAACCTCTGTTTCTCTGTTGTTTTCCAGAGATCTGAACGGGAACAACCTCACCGTCATCACCAAGTTTGACTTCTCTGGACTCAAACACCTCAGAGTGCTGTGAGTGACTCTCCCCTTGTGCTCAGATGTGGGTTTAATGGTTCACACGTGAGCTGTGCTGCCGGCAGACATCGTGGTTCTGGTCGCTGATGTAAACAAATGTAAACTCCAAAGAAAATCTCAATCAAATATAAAATATCAGAACAGTTACTTTACCGTCAGCTGTGGTTCTGACAATTCTACAACAACAAATGACATCGAACAAAAGAACAAGTGCATTTTAAACACAAATGTGGCTTTGTTATAGCGAGTTATGTAGAAATTAAAATGCTAGTAAATGACAGTGTTGGGTAAGTTACTTTGAAAAAGTGTTAGTTACATATTACTAATTACTCTTTAAAAATGTAATAAGTTACATTACTTAGTTACTGCCTCAAGAAAGTAACTAAGTTACATTACTTTGGGATTACTTTATTTGTTGTATTGTAAACATTTATCAAACGTATACAATATGGCTGTATGTTATATATGGTTTTACATTTCATTAATGACAATTAAACAGGAAAACGACAAATAAGTTGTTGAAATTGTCTCAAAAGACGTGACACCAACAGCAGACAAGTGTAAGACTCTGAGCTGATCTGACTCTGGAGTGTCACTGACAGCAGAAGTCAGGCCCATGGGTTTGTCACTTTGAGAACATTAAACATGCTCCTTGTTTAGGCTGTTTAGTGCAAAAGAAAGGTGCATTCTCTTCCTAAACATTCTAAACATTGTTGTTGGTGTTGAAAATAACTGAGTATTTTGTTATTAACTGTAATTAAATTACAGTTAATAACAAAATACTCAGTTATTTTCAAGTATTTTCAAAGTAATGCGTTACTTAGAGTAAGAGTCAGTGTAATGTCGTAAAAAAGCTGTTCAAACTCACTGCTCTGAGACGTAAGAGGCAAAAACCAAACCCTTTCACCCAACATTTGTGAATCAAGTTTGCGTTTATAAAAATGCAATATACAAAAAGTAAACATTGTTGCTCTCCGACCAGCCATAATTTAACTCTAATCTTGTTTGTGACGTACGCTGGCATGAACCGATTAGTCCTGTCAAAAGTAACACGTGAACTCACAAAATAAAGCTAGAGTGTGAGCGCTCAAGCTAATGAAATGGACCATTGCACCAAACTATCACAGAACACAGACACCAGTCCCACCTGTCCCATTAGAGCCGTGCACCCTGATGACCTGTTGTGCTTTTGTCTACTATTTACAGTAACTTTGGGATCATTACGTTCTATTTTGGGCATCTTAAATTGCAGTCATATTTCAAAACTGTGATTGTTTTAATCGACTGACAGCACTGGTCTAAACTCATTTAAGGGTTAGGACGTGGAACGGTTCATGTAACATCATTAGATTTCTACACAGCAATAGACCCTTTAAAATGTGACGTCATCAGAATCCTGTATGGAGGCGACTGGAGGAAAAATGAAGTTGACTGTAAATGTTTCAATGATTCTCTCACATTAGATCTAAATTCTACGGGTTATAAGTGTTTGTGTTGGAAAAAAGCAACACATTTGAATTTCCAGAGTAGAAAGGTCAGTTAGTTTGCTTTTATATAACAAATGATGGACAAAATACAATTTTCTAGCATTAAAATTGTATTTTAGCTTCAAAAGAATCAAATTTATGGAATAGTATCTAATATATCTCTAGATAAAATGAAAATGAATTGTGGGCTCAACATTTCTGTGAGTATTTTCCAGTAAAACTCATAAATCTGGATTGTTCCTTCATCAAAAATGCAAAGAGTTTATCATAATTTCCTAAAACCTAATGTAAAATACGTCAATAAATGGGTTTAATGCAGCTCCGATGTCACTCACATGTGTCTGAGGCTTTTACTTTGACAAAATAAGGCAGGGCAAGTTTATTTGTAGAGCACAATTCGTACACAGGGCAATTCAAAGTGCTTTACACAACAGGAAAAGTTGCATTAAAATCACAAAAGACACACAGAATCATTTTAAAATAAAGCTTTAAAAGAGAAGAGTGCAGATAGATCTTTCAGTCGTTTGCACATCTAAACAGAACTGTTTTTAGCCTGGATTTAAACATTGTCAGAGTGAGGCCTGTCTCACATCTTCAGGGAGACTGTTCCAGATTTTAGCTGCAAAAAACTGAAATGCTGATTCCCCATAATAATAATCAAATAATAATCAACATGTATCATATTTTGTGATATTCTGACGTTAATCCCAGTTTCTCCAGTGAAATCACATTATGTTCCACTTTACTTTTGCCTCCGTTCTGAATTCAGAATGTTTTTGCTTGATAGTTCGAGCTGTATTTACACAATACTTCAGTAAAATGGATGTTGCTCATGCCGTACTGTGTCAGCTTCTCCCCAGTGCCCTTCATCCTCTTCTTGTCCAACATCCTTCGAACATCTTTGACCTGGAAACACGGGCGACTCACATCTGGCAGCTGGGATTAGCGTTAGCCACCGTTAGCCTCCTCGGCGCCGCAGAGTGTGCCATTCTGGGCCTTTGTGCCTCGGACTAATTGGATTAATGTAGTTTAATTAGCGGCGAGGGACGCGGCATCGTGTCTGGTTTAGTCTCGCCTCATTGTGGAGGTAATTTCACATGATGGCAGCTGTCACGGATCAGGCGGGGCTAATGTACGGCTCGCAGCGGCTGAGTGTGTGACGAGTCTTTTCATTTAGAGCAGAAAATGTGCTTTGTGTTTTAATGGTGGCCACCGGGGACGACAGATCATCCTCAGGAAAAAAACGTCCATCAGAGAGAGCAACACAAATGAAGAAGTGCTTTAATGTTTTCAAATCTTTATTATGCAGGATTAATGAACTTTCACATTTTACTATTAAGAGCAAACACGCCTTTTATAACAAAGACAGTGACATTATTAAATCAAAATGTCAAAAAAGAGTTGACTATTTTATATTTTTAACAATATTACACTTAATTTGTAAATGTTCTCTATCTAGAAGCCTTCAGTCACATATTTCAAACTTTATTTAGTTAAAAATGTATTTAAAAAGTCTCAGTGCACAATAGAAATAACAGTTTGACCCGTCGACTACTAAAATAATCGTTAGTTTTAGCACTAATGACAGAACATAAAGGATTTTGTTGCTGTTTGGTACAAATAATGTTATGTTATGTTATGTTATTCCTTTTGCAAAAAGCTGAACTCTAAACTGTATACTCTTAATGCGAGAGACTTCAGGTTCATATTTTTGTCAGTTTGCCCTCACAAGATATTGACTTTCATGTGGAAACTACAAACGTGTCCAATCTGCTCCTAAAGATGTTTTATTCTTCCATTGAATCCACTTCATCCATAGATTTCTCTGGGACATTGTAACTTCAAAGGACGTTTTCTTAAAATGCATTTTTCTCCCTCGAGACATAAAGATCAGCCTTAAAGTAGATCCTACACCAAACTGTACGATCTGGACTCAACAAGATTTTCTGATATCTAATTCTAAAACTGATTTATTAAAGTCAAAAAAATGTAGGCGAAATTTGAATTTTTGGTACATTTTCAGTCAGAATTAGTTTAAATTAAATAAGATCCGAAATCCCCCCTGTGCATTTAAAAAAATAATTAATATGTTTAATAAAATGAACCAAAAATGTAAACCTGATTCTGTCCACTTCACAGATTTAAATGTCCCAAATATGTGCAAGTTTAGCCGTTTTTACACATAAAACACCTTATTTCTACATGAAAACATGACATGATGAAAAATTTACCTAGCTATTGTCTTACATTAATGTGAGTAAACTACAGGGGAAGTTGATGTCTTTAAATTAAGATTTCTTTCCTACTCACCTGCAGCGTCTCACTTTAACCAAATATCGACATGAATAAAGTAATATTAAACTGTGATTTTTACCGTGCTCCTTTAACTCAGGTGTTCATTGTGTGTTTTAGACATTTGATGGAGAACCAGATCACGAATGTGGAGCGAGGAGCCTTCGACGATCTGAAGGAGCTGGAAAGACTGTGAGAACACGTTTACACAATAATAAGAGTGTATGTATCTTCATTTATCCCGCTGTTTCACGTTTGTTTGTCTCCAGTCGAATAAACCGGAATCGTCTGACACAAATCCCGGAGCTGCTGTTTCAGAAGAACGAGGCCCTGTCCAGACTGTGAGTGAATGTTTGTGATTCATTAAAATGGCTCGTCTGCTCTTTGTTCGTTAAACTCTGCCTTATTTGTGTCCTTTAAACTTGCTTTTGTGCCTTTATAGAACATAATAGTTATTAAAACCACCAGCTCTTGAATCAGACCGCAAAATAGAAAATGATTGTCTTGGTGTTGCTGTCTGGGCTTCTCCCGGACGTCCTGCGCTGCTCTGTGACTCCGCC
This sequence comes from Rhinogobius similis, assembly GCA_019453435.1. Classification (NCBI taxonomy): domain Eukaryota; kingdom Metazoa; phylum Chordata; class Actinopteri; order Gobiiformes; family Gobiidae; genus Rhinogobius; species Rhinogobius similis. The sequence goes on along the minus strand of CM033622.1, from coordinate 9,604,350 downwards.
TCCACTCGCCACATGGTTAAATACAGTTGTGCCATCACCAAGGAATGCTGGGAAAAATAACCTGTGTTCAAAGCCAAGTCAAGTGAAATGCAGTGTCGGCAGATTCAGTGTTCTGTTCTGTTCTGCCGAGGCGTGTCTGGTGAAGACCTTTTTATCTTACATATTGTATAAAACTGTGGTACAGTCCTGATCAACAGTTTAATAAATGGCAAAAGTCACATTTTCGTGGTTGGATCTTAAGAAGGTTCTGAGTAGAGCTTCGATAAGCAACAAGTAATGGGAGACAAAAAAAGGTTGAATAAACATTTTATTAAAAACAACAATTAAAGTGAAACAGTCTGTTCTGCGGCCGATAAAAAGTTTAGGACCACGCCCTCAGTCATGAGGGATGCTCTCTGCAACATCTGCACACGGCAGGGGCCCCTGCACCACCTGGAGCTCCATTGTTCCACTGAAGGAAAAGAACCTCAGATCGTTATGGCGCCCCCTCCCTGTGGAGCGTAGAAAACCTCTCAGGTGGATCTGCTTGTGCCAGTAACCATGGAAACCATCAGGACCATCAGGGTTACATTTTTTTCATCAGAATAAAACGTCCACCTTTCAGTCCCATGTTCTGTCTCTGGTAAAGTCCAGGCTGCAGTTCTGTGGCGTTCAAGGAGACGAGGACTTTGAGGAAGTGTTTTTGAAGCCCTTCAGTGTCAGAGTGTGATTTGTGTCGAGGATCGTCCAGTGTCTTGACGGACGGCCAATCAGATTCTCCGACTCAGAGCTGGTGTCGTTTTTTTGGGTCTTCCACTTGACGTTTTTGTTCCATAACCTCAGGATCTTTAATAAATCCCAATGCCTGTTACTGCATCCCTCCTCAGCAGCGATAGACAGAAGCCCTGCTGCAGCTCAGCAACCCCACCACATTCAAAAAGAGAATGTTTTATAGCCTCAGCCATCACAACGTCATGACAGGTGAACTCCTGACAGAAAATTACACAAATCCACATTTTTGCACAGATTTGTTCTTTGGCATGTGGTCCTGAACTCTTGATCAGCTGCAGAACGGCCTATTTCAGTTTAATTGTTGTTTTCAATATTTTTTTTTTATTTTTTTTGTCTCACTCCTATATATTTGGTACTTATTGAAGCTATTTATTAAACTGGTCTTGAGCTTCAGGACTGTATCAGATCTGTGCAGAGACAGAACACTTCCTGGTGGAGGAGTTCTACCACAGCAGCGTCACATTGTCACACAGAGGAGGGTTAAAGCTATTAAAGACCGCATTTTCACTGTTTTGAAGCATAAAAAACAGAACTAGTCGATGTCTTTACATCAGTCACATGCATCTCTCACTTTCCTAATGCAGTCCCAGCATCATAAATCTTCACCTTTATGAGTTTAGAAGCACTTTTCACCCGTTTCTGAGTCCAGAGCGTCACTGACTTTCACGGGTAAAGCTAACAAACAATAGCATGCTAACGCCGCACTTTTTCTTTACTGTAAAAAATGAATACAAATGCAAACAAAGGGGAGAAAAAAGAAAGAAATTGGTCTAAAGGGAAGTATTAAAGCTTAATTCCAGTCTTGAAATCAGAAGCCGTCACTGTCGATCTTCCACACTGTCCTGGTCGTTGTTCGGTGAAGCTTGTGCCGTTAAAAGTTCTGGTTGATATAACGTTGCTGGTTTCTGAAGTATCTACTGTGAGTGACAATGGCAGTGATAAGTGTTGATTCAATCACCTCTAGACTGGGGGGCGAAAAAAGGAAGAAGGGGTAATCATAATCACAGTGATTAGGTCGTGTGACCATAAACAAAGAAAGGGTTAATCAAGAAACAATCGGGAGTGGTTTTTCCTTATCTGAAAAGGGGGTTTGTCTCTTTTGAAGAAGCGTTCATCCTACCATATATAAAGCTATGTAATACTAGAGTCTAAGAGATCCTGTATTTGGCCACAGTGGGACTCCCAGGCAACGCCGGCTGTCTGTATGTGATGCTGCTCTCTGTAATAAACTTCATTTAGTATACAGAAGCTAGCGTCAACGAGTCTTCTTCTGCTGATTGACACACCGATCAACATCTTCAGAAACCACATTTCCTTCAGACTTGACCAGCCCACAAGTCACCACCAGCCTCCTGTCCTGACACTGCGTTCCCGTTCCACACCAGAGTCGCTGTCTGGCACGTCATACTTTAAGTTATTAGGGTGAGGCAAAATAAGTGTTAAAGGTCCCATAACGTGCAAAATCGACTTTTCAGAGGTTTTAACCTTCCTACAGTGCTATTTGGGCCTCGTATGTTGTGCCCAAAGTGGTTTTTTGATTGATTCACGCATGCTTTCACTAGAGAACTGTCTTTTCCGTCCCCCTCGGGTGAGCAGCAGACGGGGGCTCCTCACTAAGATGACGCGGTGTTTAAGCCACGCCTCCGGGAAGCGCGCAGCCGCAAGAATAAAAACAGCTAATGCTAATGCTACACAGTAATTACACGATGGATACGACAGATAGAAGAGTTAGCTTGTTATTTACCAAACGGCAGCGTCCGTCGTCGAGGCCCTGGAGCACGTCAAACTCCAGGTCAGATCCAGGACGTAGGACTCAGCACGACGCACCGTCAGGACGGATAAAAGGTTTATTCCCGTGTTTGTGTATCGCTGTTTACCGGAGCACACAGCGCATGCACACTATCTCCGCTCTAGGCTTCGTCGCGGGTTGGGCGGGGGAGGCATCCTGCTCTCTGTTCGGGGGGGTCAGATCTCAGAGTGAGCCGTTTGCTTTTACAAGGAGGGGGGCCAGTCCAAGAAATGGGTGTTTTTTGTAAACTGTTATGTTATGGATATTACACAACGAGAAAATGTATCAACAAAGCCCTTAGAATAGACTGTGTGAAGGGGAAAATAGCAGAATATGGGACCTTTAAACTTCAGCCTAAACCCTTTCGGTCTGTAAAATGTTTTCTTTCTTTATTCATATGCTCTTTTTATTTGTTTTTTTTTTTTTTTTTTTTTTTTTTTGTATTTCTATGGACCGAAGAAAAATTATCTAAACTAAAAACTAAGCTTTGTCCAAGTAAAGTCGAGTCCAGTTCCTTCTTTTCTTATCCGTGCAGTCGTAATAAATGTTGACAAATTCTTCAGAATATCTGCACGACCGGTCAGTGTGGGTCCTGAAATCCAATGTACTCGCCATAACTACATTAATAGTAGACGCGATATTCAATTATTGGATTTGAGTTTTAAATGTTCCTTTTAATTGTTTATTTCTTATTTTAGTGACTGAGATTAGCTACCTGTAGAATAAAACGCTCTGCAAATCAAAAAACAAATAACACAGTGAAATGCGTCTAAACCAGGCATGTCCAAACTCAGGCCCGGGGGCCAAATGCGGCCCTCAGACCAATTTTTCTTGGCCCTTAGTCTTCCTGGTGAACTGGCCCACATTGTCCTGATAAGTACTATTTACAGCACATTTCAGATTTTCTACAATTCCAACCTAAATAACTAACATTTTGGTGCGACACAGACCTGATATTAAGGCACTGAGACTGAATGTAGATGTGGTGGAGCTTAAAACATCAGATAAATGCAGCTTTTTTTAACGTTTCGCGATTGATTTGTGGCCCTCCGCTTGGTCTGTATTTCAATATGTGGCCCCTCGATGGAAAAAGTTTGGACACCCCTGGTCTAAACGTTTGGCTGGTATTCATGTTGTTATATCCCGCTGTAGATTCTGGTGCAGGCTGTACAGATAATTATTTGGAGGTGAGTGTTTCTGGAGCAGACAGTGGAGGCGAGCGCTGGTCCCACAGGCCCACGGCGCTTTGAGCTCGTCCCAGAGGAGCTTTTATTTCACCGAAAAGAAGAGCTTTTGTTCAGGTCCAGGCGGCAGCAGCAGACGGACTTTAAACATGTCACTGAGACGCTTTAGAAGATAATCCAGGTCTAAACCAGGACTAAAGCAGGACTCGAACAGGAATAAACCAGGACTCATGCATCAGGACTAAAGCAGGACTAAAACCAGCACAATATCCGGACAAATGTGAGTCTAAACCAGGACTGAAACCAGGAATAAAACCAGGACTGAAACACAACATCAGGTCTAATACCAGACTAACCGGACTAAACCAGGAGTTTAATCTGGACTAAACCAGGACTAAATCCAGGATAATATCAAGTCTAAAACCAGGACTAAAACCAGGACTAAACCAGGACTAAACCAGTACTAAACCAGGACTAAAACCAGTACTAAAACCAGGACTAAACCAGTACTAAAACCAGTACTAAAACCAGGACTAAACCAATACTAAACCAATACTAAACCAGGACTAAACCAGTACTAAAACCAGGACTAAACCAATACGAAACCAGGACTAAACCAGTACTAAAACCAGGACTAAACCAATACTAAACCAGGACTAAACCAGGACTAAACCAGGACTAAAACCAGTACAAAAAACAGGTGTAAAACCAGCATTAAAACCAGGACTAAAACCAGGACAATATTGGGTCTAAACCCAGACTAAATCAGTCCTAAAACCAGGACTAAACCAATCCTAAAACCAGGGCTAAAGCAGGACTCAAACATCAGGTCTAAACCGGGACTAAAACCAGGACTAAAACCAGGTCTATATCAGGACTAAATCCTGGACTAAAACATCAAAGTTTTAGGACTAAAACCAGGACAGTATCAGGTTTAAAACAGGACAATATCAGTACTAAGGTGTGTTTTGTTTTTTCATTTTGATCATAATATTGTACTGTGAGCGAGCTGCAGCTCCACAAACCTCCTCTGCTCGTTTCCATTTAAAAATCCTTTGTCTTTAATATTCCACAGTGTGGCATAAAACGTATCTGTCGTCATGTTCAGTTTGGTTTAACTTTCTATTTCCAAAGAATCGTCAGGTGACTTTCCACCCGCAGAAAGTTAAACACTGTCACTTTAAAACAATGTATGAAAATAGCTTTTGATATTGAGTTTTCCAGAACATAAACAATAAAGACTTTCAATCGTCATTTAACACAAAAAATAGTCCAAAACTCAAACAGGATTGACTGGAGTCGATTAAAAAGACCCAAGATGATCATTGATGATTTAAAATGACCCCCAGGAGACAAAACTAACTTAATTTAAACAAAATCTGAACGTAAAATAGATGGACTAAACAGTGGTTGTGTTTTATAGTCTTGAATGAAATAGGCAAAAACAGTTTGTTCAAAAACAGCAGAATGTTTAAAAATGGGTTTGGAGACAGAGAAAAGGCGATCATATTTTTTGCATTTGCTGCTGATTTAGTGTGGGTCGTCCCAGAGCGATGCGTCGTCTCAGCGGGAGAGGCACAAATGACTCTCTCCAAAAACGTGAGAATGGAAAATGATGCAGCGGGACGTGACGGTAGCACTGAGACGGAGGGGGAGAAGAGATTAGAGGGAGAGGGGAGGAGAAGAGGGGATGAGAAGAGAGAAGAGGGGAGAGGGAAGGAGAAGAGAGAAGGGGTTTGAGACTGAGAGAGAAGAGGGAAGGAGAAGATGTTTGGGAAGGAGAAGAAAAAAGAAAGAGGTTGGAGAGAGAGAGAAAGAAGAGGGGAGGAGAAGAGAGAAGATGTTTAAGAGAGAGAGGGTAGAGGGAAGGAGAAGAGAGAAGAGGTTTGAGAGAAAAAGAGAAAGAAGAGGGAGAAGAGGTTTGAGAGAGAGAAAGAAGAGGGAAGGAGAAGAGGGAAAAGGGGTTTGAGAGAGAGAAAGAGAGAGACAGAAGAGGGAGAAGGGTTTTGAGAGAGAAGAGGAAAAGAGAAGAGGTTTGAGAGAGAAAAAGAGAAAGCAAGAAGAGAGAAGAAGTTTGAGAGAGAGAGAAAGAGAGAAAAGAGATTTGTAAGAGTGAAAGAAAGAGAGCAAGAAGAAGAGAGAAGTTTGAGAGAGAGAGAAGAGGTCTGAGAAAGAGAGAGAAAGGAGGGAGAGAGAGGTGAGAGAGAAGAGATCTAGAGGTGTGAAGAGAAGAGGGAGAGAGAAAGAGAGTGAAGAAGAGGGAAGGGAGGGGTGAGAGACTGAGGAGTGTGAAGAGAGGGGGGAGAGAGGGGAGGAAACGAGGAGGAGAAAGAAGGCAATGGAGGACAGGGAGATGAGAAGAGACCGAGGGAGTAAAGAGATTTAGGAAAGAAAGGAGAAAGAGAGAAGAGGTTTGAGAGAAGAGAGGGGGGACAAAAGGTGAAAGGGGAGAGAGAAAAGATTTCATGGTGTGAAGAGAATTGGGAAAGACAGAAAGAGAGATGGAGGAGGAGAAGGGGGAGTGTTAGAGAGTGAGGAGTGTAAAGAGAGGGAGGAAAGGGGAGAGAGAACAGACTGAGGGGTGTGAAAAGGTTTAGGATAGAGAGAGAGAAAAGAGGTGAGAGACCAGCGAAGGAAAGAAAAGGAGATGGAGTGAGAACAGATTTGACAGAGAGGAGGGGGGAGAGAAAGGGAGGGAGAGATGTAAGAGAGGGGAAAGATGGAGAGAGGGAGAAGAGTCTTGAATTTCAAAACAGCGATGACAACTCCTGTAACCTTTTCTATGATAAACTGAAACGTCACAAACAAATGTATTGAAATGTCTTTATCTATAAAGTTGAACCGGTATCGAGTATTCGTTTTGAAGGAAGAAAGATAGTAGAAGAAAGTAAGGTTTATAGAAGGAAGAGAAGGAGAAGAGGGAGAAAAGGAGGAGAAGAAGGTGAAGAAGAAGAAGAGGGAGAAAAGGAGGAGAAGAAGGTGAAGAAGAGGGAGAAAAGGAGAAGAAGGTGAAGAAGAGGGAGAAAAGGAGGAGAAGAAGGTGAAGAAGGTGAGGGAGAAAAAAAAGGAGGTGAAGAAGGTAGAGAAGAAGAGGGAGAAAAGGAGGAGAAGAAGGTGAGGGAGAAAAGGAGGAGAAGAAGGTGAGGGAGAAATGGAGAAGAGAGCAAAATATGGCTTAGTTTAGGACAACAGTGGCAATTATTCATAGAGTTTTACATGTGTGAAGTTGCAGTTTGTGAAGAAATTTGGAAAAATAACAGAATCCCTCTGTGATGTCATCATAAAGCGACGTACCATTGAAAATACAGAGACAATTTACAGACAACTGACGCAATTTTTTTTACAGTTTAAACAGTAATTCAATAAAATAAAGGTGTTGGCAGATATTATTCTTTCTCAAATCGTAACTATTGTGTAATTTATGTGGATTTTGGCCCTTGTTTACAGTCTGGTTGCTATGGTAACAGTGTCCGTGTCCAACCAGGAAGTAACATTATAAACGTCACGAAAACTGTCAAACTGGGGACAAACAGGCAAAATGTTTAGTAAAATCTTAAATATAATCACGTTCAAAAAAGAGAGAGAAAAGGAGACGCAGAGGAGGAGACATTAGACGAGAAGAGACGAAGGAGAAAGAGACAGATAGACGACGGGAGAGAGAGACAGAGTGTGAGTAAAAGAGGGGTGAAGGCGGAGCGTGCCAAAGCTCTCTGTGTGGTTTCCCCGCGGGACACAAGCGCAAAGAGAGAGAGCGAGAAACTGGACACATTTACAGAGTGTGGTCCAAAGCCCTGCAGAGACCAGACCCATTATTACTGCACAACCAAACACACACAATATCACACCCAAGGCTCGGCTTCTGCAGAGGCCACGCTCAGCTCTGCTTTCACCTCACAGTGTTCTTTATATCGCACACTATCTTTGTGTTTTCTTTAGTATCATAATGTGGTCTTGGTACTAGATTTGATTTAGGAGAAATTCTAAAACTATTCATGAACAGTCGAATATCTTAGTTTTGTTGTTTTGTTTGTAAGGATGTAACGATACGGACGCTATCGTGATATCGTTGTCATGTTATGATATAAAAAACAGCATGTCTACGTGAAAACATACAATGGTTTAGCCTGCTCCGTCAGATTAAAAAGCATTATTGAAATTATTGATATTACTATTAAAGGTCCCATAACATGCAAAATGGACTTTTCAGAGGTTTTAACCTTCCTACAGTGCTATTTGGGCCTCGTATGTTGTGCCCAAAGTGGTTTTTTGATTGATTCCCTCATGTTTTCTCTAGAGAACTGTCTTTTCCGTCCCCCTCGGCTGAGCAGCAGACGGGGGCTCCTCACAAGGATGACGCGGTGTTTAAGCCACGCCTCCAGGAAGCGCGCAGCCGCAAGAATAAAAACAGCTAATGCTAATGCTACACTGTAATTACACGATGGATACGACAGATAGAAGAGTTAGCTTGTTATTTACCAAACGGCAACGCCCGTCGTCGAGGCCCTGGAGCACGTCAAGGTCCAGGTCAGATCCAGGACGTAGGACTCAGCACGACGCACCGTCAGGAGGATAAAAGGTTTATTCCAGTGTTTGTGTATCGCTGTTTACCGGAGCACACGGCGCATGCGCAACATCTCCGCTCTAGGCTTCGGCACGGGTTGGGCGGGGGAGGTGCGCGGGTTGGGAGGGGGAGGCAGCCTGCTCTCTGTTCGGGGGGGTCAGATCTCAGAGTGAGCCGTTTGCTTTTGCAAGGAGGGGGGCCAGTCCAAGAAATGGGTGTTTTTTGTAAACTGTTATGTTATGGATATTGCACAACGCAAAATGTTATCAACAAAGCCCTTAGAATAGACTGTGTAAAGGGCAAAATAGCAGAATATGGAACCTTTAATAAGAAATAACAAGATACATCACAGAATACTTAGCAGTCATTATTGTTGTTCTTGACTTGAAAACACCTTAAAGTTGCCATCATTTCTATTATTCTGGTTCTAAAATATGACATAAAGGCCTAATAATGAATGTCAGGACCATATTACACTGTCAGTCTGTTATTATGGACATGGACACATCATTTTGAGCTCTTCTACAACATCGTGAGCTTCTCCCTGATATCACAAACATCGTATCGTGAGGTTCATATCGAGATAATATCGTATCTCTAGTTTTGTTTCGTTGTTTGTAGGGATTTAACGATGCTGGTGATATAGTGATAGTAAATTTGTCACGCTATCGTTGTTGTCATGTTATGATGTAAAAAACAGCATGTCTACGTGAAAAAATACAATGGTTTAGCTCCGTCAGATTAAAAAGCATTATTGAAATTATTGATATTACTATTCATAAGAAATAAAATAACAAGGTACATGACAGAATACTTAGCCGTCATTATTGTTGTTCCTATAACTTAAAAACTGCACCTCAGAGTTGCCATCATTTCTATTATTCTGGTTCTAAAATATGACATAAAGGCCTAATAATTAATGTCAGTCTGTTACTATGAACATGGACACATCATTTTGAGCTCTTCTACACATCGTGAGCTTCTCCATGATATCGCAAACCTATCGTATCGTGAGGTTCATTTCGAGATAATATCGTATTGTGACATTTGCCTATCGTTACATCCCTGTTTGTGACTTCAGTAGCTTTATGTGTTTATTTACTGCAAACAAGACATTTAAACACAGTGAAGTCTGTAAATGACACGGTCACTGAGGGCATGACCTTTACCCCGCGCTCACAACAGGTCCACTGTTTCCTGTTTGTTCCTCTCAATGAGCTGCCAGTAATAAGAATGTTGTTTGATGGAAAAAAACTAAGAAGTAGTTACATTTTATCTGTAAATATTCTCTATCTAGATACCATATTTAAACATGTATTTGGCTAAAAATGTAGTCTAAAGTTTCAATGTGCAGTAGAAATAATCGTTTGACGAGTCGACTACTAAATTAATCATTAGCGTCCCTATTAACAAATCAAATGTGTGACAAAGTAGTCGTAGTTCGTATACATTTATTTTAGATTCTACTCTTTAATTTTTAAGATTTTCACTCATGTAGGTGGTTTTGCAGTTTAAGAACATTTTGGATTTAAGGCGAGACACTACAAACAAAACTCGTTTTTGTTTGTTTTGTTTGTTTTTTGGTCAGTTTGCTCTCTCAACATATCAGCTTTAATGTGGAAACAACAATCTGCTCTTGAAGATGTTTTATTCTTCCATTGAATCCACTTCATCCATAGATTTCTCTGGGACATTGTAACTTCAAAGGACGTTTTCTTAAAATGCATTTTTGTCTCTCGAGACATAAAGATCAGCCTTAAAGTAGATCCCACACCAAACTGTACAATCTGGACTCAACAAGATTTTAATGAAACGTAGAAGGATTTGTTAATATCTAATTCTGAAATGGATTTATTGAAGTTTAAGTTTAAAAAATGAAGCGAAATTTGAATTTTTAGGACAATTTTCAGTCCAATCCAGTTTACTTAAAAACTAAATAAGAAATCCAAAATCCCTTCTGTACATTTTTTATAACTAATATGTTACAAAATGAACCAAGAAATTTAAACCTGATTCTGTCCATTTTTCAGATTTAAATGTCCCAAATATATGTAATTTTGGCCATTTTTTCACACAAAATACCTCATTTCTACATGAAAACATGACATGTTTATACATTTATGTGAGTAAACTACAGGAGGAGTTTACAATTGATATCTTTAAATTTAAGATTTTTTCCTATTCACCTGCAGCGTCTCGCCTTAAACCAGCCAGAAATCTGCTGAAATTATGAGCTTCTGAAAAAAAAAGGAAAATAACCTGAATCCAAGCCACTTCATTTCCTGTTAAAGGGATTGTTTGTGTTGTTTTTGCAGCGTACAGTTATGTTTTATCTTAAATACAAAGTCCTTTTTCAGCGCCTTGTTACGTCGAGCGTTTGGGATCCAGCACATCTCAAACCCACATTAAAGGTCCCATAACATGCAAAATCGACTTTTCAGAGGTTTTAACCTTCCTACAGTGCTATTTGGGCCTCGTATGTGTGCCCAAAGTGGTTTTTTGATTGATTCCCGCATGTTTTCGCTAGAGAACTGTCTTTTTGTCCCCTCGGCTGCTGAGCAGCAGACGGAGCTCTCACAAGGATGACGCCAAGCTTCCCATGGATGACGCGTGTTTAAGCCACGCCTCCAGGAAGCCGCGCAGTCGCAAGAATAAAAACAGCTAATGCTAATGCTACACAGTAATTACAACGATGGATACGACAGATCGAAGAGTTAGCTTGTTATTTACCAACGGCAACGTCCCGCTGCCGAGGTACTGCAGGATCGTCAATCTCCAGGTGAGATCCAGGACGTAGGTCGCAGCACGACGCACCGCCAGGACGGATAAAAGGTTTATTCACATGTTTGTGTATCGCCATCGAGCACACGGCGCATAAGACTATCTCCGCTCTAGGCTTCGCACGAGTTGGGCGGGAGGCGCGAGTTGGGCGGGGGAGCAGCCTGCTCTCTGTTCGGGGGGGTCAGATCTCAGAGTGAGCCGTTTGCTTTTGCAAGGAGGGGGGCCAGTCCAAGAAATGGGTGTTTTTTGGAAACTGTTATGTTATAGATATTGCACAACGCAAAATTTTATCAACAAAGCCCTTAGAATAGACTGTGTAAAGGGGAAAATAGCAGAATATGGGACCTTTAAACTTCATCATCTTTGTGCAGTGTCTTGTTGATTCTGTCGAGACACTGTCCGTTTAAATCTCGCTCAGATGGACACTTCTCACTTGTGTTTAATCTGAAAGTGTCCCTAACGTTTGACCCTTTTGTTCAAACAGACCAACTGTCCGAAAGAGACATTCAGACGCTGGGAAGGTTTGCTTTTCTCACAGATGAGCTCAGAACGGACCAAAGACTCAGGTCCAGCTGTGACCAATCGCAGCGCTGCGTCTAAACCCTTGGCTGTCTCCCACGGCAACCAGGAACATGGCGACGGCGGAGGAGCGAAGGCATTTTTAATTTTTGAGAGAAAGGAGATTGTGTTTGGATTTGAGAGAAGGAGAAGAAGAAAAAGAAAAAGAGCGTGTCATGGTTTTGGATGAAATGAGGATGTTTTAAGTGAATTTATCCTGGGAATTTGACTCGTTTTATCTTTAAACCAGGCGAAAAATCGTGAAAGTCGACTATTAAAGTCTATGACAGGTTCTCACATGTTCAAATTATGACTTAGTTTGGTGGGAGGGCACCTTTGGTAATTATTTATTATAGTTTTACATCTGTGAAGTTGCAGTTTGTGAAGAAATTTGGAAACATAAAAGTTTAAAATGACAGGAAGTAGTAAGTTCTAAAACAGAATCCCTCTGTGATGTCATCAAAAAGCGACACAGCATTGAAAAGACAATTTACAGACAATTTCTTTACAGTTTAAGCAGTATTTCAACAAAATAAAGGTGTTTTCAGGTATTATTATTTCTCAAATCATAACTATTGTGTAATTTATATGGATTTTGTCCCTTGTTTACAATCTGGTTGCTAGGTAACAGTTGTGTCATATTTGCTGCCATGTCCAACCAGGAAGTAACATTATAAACGTCACGAAAACTGTCAAACTGGGGACAAATAGGCAAAATGTTTAATAAAATCTTAAATATAATCATGTTCACTGCATTTTAGTGAAATGTGTGGTCTAACTGTCATATAGACTTTAAAATATCTATATTTTGCGAATCACAATCATTATTTAAACTACACAGACACACACAAAAAGACCTTTTTCTAACAAAGACAACATTATTACATCAAAATGTAAAAAAGAACAAACAGATTCTAGTTTTCATCCATAATAGGCTTTAGGGTTGACACAAGTATCAAAATCAGACGGTAAACGATACTAAAATCAGTATTGAAACTAGATACTCATTTGAGCAAGTATTGGCATTAAAAAAATCACTTTTACAGGACAAAATGTGACCTTTCGGGGATGATCTTGAGCTTTATCAGAAGTAATTATAGGTTGTAGTGTATTCGATAGAGCGCAGTGAGGACAGTTGTAAAGAACGTTACATAGGAGAAACCAAACAGCCATTGCACAAAAGGCTGTACCAACACAGAAGATCTGCCTCCACGGGACCGCAAAGTGCAGTCCATCTGCACCTAAAAGCTACAAATCACTCGTTTGAGGACAGTGAGGTGAAGATATTGAGCAGAGAGAAGAACTGGTTTGAAAGAGGAGTAAAGGAGGCCATTTTTGTAAAAAGAGAGAACCCTTCTCTAAACAGGAATGGGGGCTTAAGATTTAATTTGGCTAAGACTTATGACAGCATACTAACACCTTGGTCCAGATCAATAGACCAGTCAAATGCTAATGAGGTAATCAGCAGTGAGGAGGGAGCAACAGCTATCAATACAACAATAGATCTAAGACAATAATAGACCTTAGCCACAGGTGAAACAGGGTAGGGCCAACTATTAAACTAACAAAGGCAGGCCAATTATCAAGTCTCAGGTAACAAACAAACAATTTTCCAAACGAAGACAGGGTTCAGTGACTCCTCCCTGGGGGCAGGACTATCACTACTTAGAGGAGCATATAAGCCTGAGTTCCCAGACCAGCTCTGATTGACAATGACTTTTGGATAAAAGTCGAAACGTCTCGATCTTCAAACAGCGTCCGGATGACAACCCCTGAAACCCTTTTTACGATGGACCACACCTGGACGAATGAGGGTTTACATCGACTAATTATAGGCTTTTTTTTTTTTTTTCATCATTCCATTTTATTGAAATAAGGAAATAAAAAAAAAAAGAGAGCCAGTGCTTCTCAGGAGAGTTGTCTTCGGTCGGCGTCAGGAAATGTTGCAGCTGGTTTTCCGCGCAGAGACAGCAGGGGGCGACAACGGAGGCTTCAAAGCTCACAGCCTCTTTTTCCACCTTTTATCGCCGCCAGCCTGATGTGCACATGAGAACTTGATTGCTCCAAGTCAGGCACTCAAAACTAGGTCCATGCAATAATAAAAACCAGTGAGAAACAACACACAGAGCAAACTTAAAATGCTTTAAAACCTTGTAAATAGTCACTGCTCTACTTGTCCGTGTTATAAAAACATTAAAACACAGCGTAAAGACTTTGCAGAGAAGTGACAAATACAGAAAAAGCGGATAATAAACCAGGAGTAGTTTCTTGTTTACTCCTTGCTTCAGCCACATTTCACGCCAACACAAACTTACAATTACTAAACGTCTTTTTGTGAATCGCTGCGATCGGCCTCATGATTAAAAAGTAAACTTCTGAGCATGGAGACACACTCTGCCTTCAAAAGAACAGATCCAAAGCACTCCTTGGTGAACGGGCCTCCTTGGTGAAATCCACAGTTATACGATTTTCCGGACAATTACCGATTCCGCAGCGAAAAGTGAACTTTGAAACACAGAAAGAAAGAATAATAATTAAAGAAAGAAAGAAAGAATAGTAGCCCTGGCCTCTTAAACACATATTATTTCTTCTACAAAACCAGGAAAGTCTAAAATGTGACCAAACGAGACTTAATAATTCCCTTGCAGTTTGTTTGTGAATGATTTACTCTTCTCTCAGCGGATTCAGAGGAAGGAAACGGGACATTTAGCCTCAGATAAAAGAGTGGGATAAGTCCAGAGCTAATGATGCAGAGTCCCTGGGGATGTGGCCCGCTCATTACTGTCTGGGCCTCACGTTCACGGGAGACTTTACCGGAGCTAATCGAGGTAAAAGAGGACGAAGGTGAGGCAGTTGTGACGCTGCGGCAATCTGCACAATTTAATCGTGAACTCCAGGACGCCGGGGAAAGAAGAGAACACAGTTTTATGGAGTTTAAATGTGCACTTGTAACCCTTTATTAAGATCCAACATCTAAAGGGAAGGAAAATGGAATGAATGGAATGGAATGGAATGGAATGGAATGGAATGGAATGGAATGGAATGGAATGGAATGGAATGGAATGGAATGGAATGGAATGGAATGGAATGGAATGGAATGGAATGGAATGGAATGGAATGGAATGGAATGGAATGGAATGGAATGGAATGGAAAGGAATGGAATGGAATGAAATGGAATGGAATGGAATGGAATGGAATGGAATGGAATGGAATGGAATGGAATGGAATGGAATGGAATGGAATGGAATGGAATTAACCCGAATAGAATGGAATGGAATGGAATGGAAAGGAATGGAATGGAATGGAATGGAATGGAATGGAATGGAATGGAATTGAATGCAAAGGAATGGAATGGAATGGAATGGAATGGAATGAAATGGAATGGAATCAACCGAATGGAATGGAATGGAATGGAATGGAATGGAATGGAATGGAATGATACGGAATGGAATGGAATGGAACGGAATGGAATGGAAGGAAGGAAGGAAGAGGAAGGAAGGAAGGAAGGAAGGAAGGAAGGAAGGAAGGAAGGAAGGAAGGAAGGAAGGAAGGAAGGAAGGAAGGAAGGAAGGAAGGAAGGAAGGAAGGAAGGAAGGAAGGAAGGAAGGAAGGAAGGAAGGAAGGAAGGAAGGAAGGAAGGAAGGAAGGAAGGAAGGAAGGAAGGAAGGAAGGAAGGAAGGAAGGAAGGAAGGAAGGAAGGAAGGAAGGAAGGAAGGAAGGAAGGAAGGAATTTTGTGGAACATTTCAGACAAAACAACGTCAAGATTGTGGACCGTCAACTAGAAATTGTGTGTCTTTAAAGGGAAAGTACACAGTTATTTTCATGTGAGAATATAAAATCTGTGCACAGATTATATTATAAAAGTAGCTCTCAGGGTCAAAATGAGACCACTGTGTGTATGTATGGGATTGTAAAGTGATTGTAAATGATTGTAAAGCATATTTCTCGCTTCCATATACAAGGTACATCCATCAGCTGATTGTACAAAAGATTTTTCATTCAGTGAAGTAAAATCTGTCCAGTTCCAGTGCAGATATATTGTAAAAGCAGCTCTGTGCGACACTGTGTTGTTTGCATCTAAAGCAGTGGTTCTTAAACTGGTCTCCAGATGATGGGGAAAAACTAATACTAGACTAGATACTAAAACTAATAATAGTGTTAAATAAGGCTTGACACCTTCAAATGCAGTGGTAAATGTAGACTCCTATTTGTTGGCCAATCAAAGTCATTTTTCTAGGTCTATATTCTCAAAATAAAGTCAAACATTAGATATAAGACTAATTTACCACTTTTTGTGTCGCCTATTTTTTGTGTTTGGGGCTCGCAAATGTGAGCTATTGTTATTTTGGGGGTCGTGACTGAAAAAGTTTGAGAACCACTGATGTAAAGTATTTATTCTCCACAAAACTGGAAGTGCGCCGTCAGCAGACTGATAATATATTTACCCTTGTTAATGTATATTATATGGAATGTCCTGGCACCTTTTCCATTAAATGCACATACATTGTCACACATTTCTCTCCAGTTTGTACCTTAAACTAGGTTAAAATAGGTTATTCACTAAAATGTAGTGAAGATGATTATATTTAAGATTTTACTGAGCATTTTTACTTTGTGTCCCCAGTTTGACAGTTTTTGTAACGTTTATAATTCTACTTCCTGGTTGAACATGAGCACAAATATGACAAAGTTAGAGGTCATTCCACAGCTGTTACCATAGCAACCATTTTGAAAACAATGGCCAAAACTCATATAAATCACACAATAGTTATGATTTGACAAATAATAATATCTGATAACGCCGTTATTTTGTTGAACGACTGTTTAAACCGTCAGAAAGATGTATCGGTTGAGTGTTAACTGCATAGAACTATAATTAAACCTGGAAGATGAATCCAAAATGGCCGCCCTGTTTATCCCTATGGCGTGAGCTCATTGGCGCATGACCCCAAAAAAATGTCTTACTTCCGCATTTACTTCTTGATACAAAGGCGGCCATCTTTGCTTTAGGGCGCCACGTGACGTCAATCCCCCACTTCATATAAAAACGGTAATTTTGGTGATTTTAGAAACGGTAGAAAAGAACATTTCCTTCCTACAATTTTAGAAAAAGGCTGGTTCCAAGAGGCTGCAGTACCTCACACGACCACTAATCAATCTGGGACAACAGACAGAGGGGGCGTGTCTTATCCAGTTCATTTAATACATCCATGGTCTGTTTATTTTCAACTGTACGTCGCTTTTTGATGACATCACAGAGGGAGGGATTCCAATTTAGAACTCAGCACTACTTCCTGTCTTTTTAAACTTTTACTATTTGTTTTATTTTCTTCACAAACGGCAACTTCACAGACGTCAACTATGATAAATATTTAACACCGGTGCCCTCCCACCAAACTAAGTCAGTATTAGACATAAACAAGATCCTTCATGAGGACTTTAACCCTGATGCCCTGTGTTTGTGTGTTTTTTACAGAGACTTGAGTGAAAACATGATCCAGGCCGTTCCCCGGAGAGCGTTCAGAGGAGCCACTGACCTCAAAAACCTGTGAGTGTTAATGCACCGACCTCTGAGCGCGGAAGTGCAGCCGCGTGGCTCAGTGGTACAAGATGCAGCACATATGCACACACCTTTGTCCTGCTGAGACGTGACACTGAACATTTATACGATTTCTTATATTCTACTGCTGGGTGAAAGCAAAGTGAGAGCCAGGATCACTGCAGTTATTTATTCTGTTTTGTTGGTCCAATAATCCCAGTGAAATCAAGATTCAAAGTAGAGCTGGACGAAATGGCGAAAAAATTATTATTACATTTCGATTTTATCACGATTCATGTTCACTTTGGATTTTTCTGTTGCCTTTAATTCACCTTATTCTGCCCCGCCCACTTTTGCCGTTTTTTGCACTTTTGTTGTAAACGCACTTCCGTTTGACGAGAACTCCGTTAAAGCTAATGACGAACGAGGGAAAAGTCTCGCCGCTAAAATGTTACATAAAGTAGATTGATTTGTGTAAAATGTTTAATGAACACGAGCAACAACAAGTCACAACGCAACGATTTCCTGAAAACGTCTTTTTAGTCCATGTAGAACTTATTTTCTGTTGAGCTCGTCTGCTCCATGTGAACTACAACGGAAACAAGACGGCGGCGCGTACGGCAACTTCTGGAATAAGGTGAATAGAGCGGCACGATTTAGGAAAAATATCTAATTGTGATTTTTCTGACCAGTGCGATTATGATTAGATTTGAGATTTATGTTTTAATAATAGGATTCTGTTCAAATTCACATTTTAAACACAATTTTGTCGCTCTTAGTTGCGTTTTTGTCACGTTCAATTGTGTTTGTCACATTAAACGTGTCTTTGTCGTTTTTAGTCACGTTTTCGTTGCATTTTGGTGCATTGAGTCACGTTTGTTGTTTGTAGGAGCGTTTTTGTTGCTTTTGAGTGCATTTTTATCGCTTTTGACGCTCGTTTCAGAACATGTTTGTACAAATCCAAACTACAGTGTCGGCAGTTTTTGGTCAAATCAAATCAAGACATTTTGTTGTTTGTGGAAGAAATTATTGCACTTCAAAACTTGCAGTCTTTGTGATTTGCTAATTACATCCGTTAAATTGTGATTTTGTGTGGATTTGGTTTAATTGTGCAGCTCTGGCCTTTAAGAGGTAAATAAAGTCATCTGCTCAGAGGCTTCAGAGGCTAAACAACACGAGAAAAAGTGTGTTTGAACAGACAGCGGCATTAAAGACACAAACAGTCAATCATGATATGACAATTTCACAAAAATAGCAGATTGTCACAGGGACCAGCTCATGATTCACTCAGCCCTAGTTCAAAGTTTGGAACGCAATTGAGCTCAATTTACAGCCTAATTGCATGTGTACGTTTCCTTTATTGGAAATGCGTGCATGGTACCGTCCAAAGACATGACTGTGTAGGTTAATTGACAACTCTAAATTGCCCGTAGTGAATGAATGTGAGAGTGAATGGTTGTCTGTCCTTGTCTCTGTCTCTGTGTTTGCTCCGATGAGTTGGCCACTGTCCAGGGTGTACCCCGCCTAAGGCCCAAAGTTACTGGGATAGGCTCCAGTCACCCACGACCCCTAACGGGAATAAACGGTAGAAAATGAATGAATGAATTAATGAAAAATGAATGAACTTTGGTTATTATAAGGTGTTTTTTGTGGGCTTTACAGTAAATAAGTGGAAAAGTAAATTGTAGCTTTTGCGTCCGGCAGTATCTATCGTATATAAATATAAGGAGTAACTGTGCTATTGTGTAGTTTTTCATTGACATGTCGTGTTCTAGAACTAAAAATAAAAAGATTTTAGTAGGACTTGAAAAATAATCGATTCTAGAAATTGACCATCTTAATCCAGGAATGTCCAAACTCAGGCCCGGGGGCCAAATGCGGCCCTCAGACCAATTTTTCTTGGCCCTTAGGCTTCCTGGTGAACTGGCCCACATTGTCCTGATAAGTACTATTTACAGCACATTTCAGATTTTCTACAATTCTAACCTAAATAACTAACATTTTGGTGCCACACAGACCTGATATTAAGGCACTGAGACTGAATGTAGATGTGGTGGAGCTTAAAACATCAGATAAATGCAGCTTTTTTTAACATTTCGCGATTGATTTGTGGCCCTCCGCTTGGTCTATATTTCAATATGTGGCCCTCGATGGAAAAAGTTTGGACACCCCCGTCTTAATCGTTAACTGGGCTAAACAGACCAGCGTGCTTGTTATGCTAGCCGTGTGGCAGACATACTCAGTCTGACCATGATTTATGAACGTAAAAACAGAGCAGTAGCTTCTCAAAGTCATCGCATCAAGAAAACGTGAAGGAAATTCAGTGTTTTTGACGATCAAAAGGGGAGGAGTTTCTAATCAGGATTCATCAAACTAGTGCGAATGAAGCTAAATGTATGTGTTTTTGATGAAGGAACAACGTTAGAACATGGTAAAAGATATAAGATTTGTCCTTTAACAATTGAATAAACACAACTAGTCATGTAGATTTGACTATATAAAATAATCATATTTGTATTTTGATAATCATAATCATCATCTGGACTAAACAGACTCAAAAACACACACGAAAAGACCTTTTATAACAAAGACGGTGGCATTATTAAATCGAAATGTCAAGATCTTAATCCATGCTACACTGTGTAAAGTTTAAAAGCTTTCACTCACCACATTTCAACGTTTATTTGAATAAAAATGTGGTTTAAAAGGTCAACAGAAATAATAGCTTGACTAGTCGACTACAGAAAGAATAGTTATTTGCAGCCATATTTTGATGATTGTACATGTAAATATGAAATAGTGTATCAGCAGAAGTCTGTAGGAAACACTGTGCAGATTAACATTACGTATGATTTGCATTTCTGTCTTTCTCTTTCAGTCAGCTGGATAAGAACCACATCGGCTGCATCGAGGAGGGAGCCTTCCGAGCCCTGCGGTCGCTGGAGGTTCTGTGAGTCTGTCCTTTCCTCCAAACCCATGTGAAAGCGAAGAACACGTTTCATATTGGTGCCTTTTCTCTCCAGGACGCTGAACAACAACAACATCACCACGATCCCTGTGTCCAGCTTCAACCACATGCCCAAACTGCGCACTTTGTGAGTCATTATCGGTTCATTGTTCAGAAGTTTAGGCGAGACGCTGCAGGTGAATGGGAAAAATGTTAAATCTAGAGATGTCAGTTTGAGTTATTGTGTAGTTTAGTAAGAAAAAATATGTATTACAAGTTTTTAATCAAGTTTTCATATGTAAATAGGGCTTTTATTTGTAGAAATGGTCAAAATTGCACATATTTGCGACATTTAAATCAGAAAAAATTGACAGAGCCAAGGAAAATTTGCCCAAAAATTCAAAATTGTCCACATTTTTTGAGTTTGAACTTTAATAAATCAAGGATAGAATACAATATCAACACATCCTTCTGTACGTTCTGTCAAAATCTTGTTAAGATTGTAATGTTTGGGAGCTACTTTTAGGGCAGATCTTTATGTCTCTAAGGTCACACAACACATCTAAATGAGGACTAAACCAGGACTAAACTCAGAACTAAACCTGTACTAGATCAGGACCAAACCAGGACTAAACTCAGAACTAAACCTGTACTAGATCAGGACCAAACCAGGACTAAACTCAGAACTAAACCTGTACTAGATCAGGACCAAACCAGGACTAAACTCAGAACTAAACCTGTACTAGATCAGGACTAAACCAGGACCAGAGCCGGACAAAACCGTGTCCACATTAGGACTGGAATTGGCTCCATTTAGGACCAAAGTTTTACCGCAGTTTGTTTTGTGTTTTTTTTACTTTTTAATTGTAGCAAATAACAAAAATTGGATTGGCGAAGGTTCCATGGCGAATTAATATTATTAATCTAGTTCAGATTTAAGATAAGATAAGATAAGATAAGAGATCCTTTATTTGTCCCACAATGGGGAAATTCCACTGTTGCAACACACAATTTAGAACAGGAATGAATGAAATAGGCGCATGCAATAAAAATAGGATAAATAAACATGATAATAAAAATACAATATAAAGTATAAGGTATAAAGTCCACACTCTTATTTATTATTCTCTTATTTGGACGAAAAATGAACGTAGAGACATTTTGAATTGATTAAAAAGTGTAAATCACAGGCATGAGCATCACACGGCACTAAAATGACCGAGGACTCTGACTGAAATACAGGAGGTAAAATTCAGGGAGTTTATACAGACATTTTTATACGATTTACATGGGACAAAATGAAGTGAAGTTTGTGATTTATTTAGGGACCAGATTTTCATAATTAAAAACTGGGACACACCTGGGATGGGGAGTTACAGTAAAATTGTAAAAAGAGCAGATAATTAAGTACATTATTATACACTTGGTCCATTCACAGCTCATTCACGACTTCAGTAAACTGTATAATATGAGAAACGTCTATTTATAGTGCTCTGATTTTTGTGTTCTGGTCATTTTCAAGAACAATTCTCTTTTTTTTTTGGCAATTTATTCCTCTCTTTATTGTCGGCTGATATCAAATTGGTCAAAAATAGGGACAAATAGGGCGTTTTTTGTGTAAAACTGGGGCAAATAAATGGTTTTGGACACTTCTTCTGGGACACAGGGCTCAAAAGTGGGACTGTCCCGGGTAAACGGGGACGTCTGGTCACCCAAGATTTATTTATTTAAGATTTATTTTATAACAATTGACCCGAGTTCCAGAGGTAAAACTAATCCTGTCTGAAAAGCGCTATCGTCTCATGTAAATCTATGGATGAAGTGGGTTTAATGCAATCTTTAGGTTCAGACGGGACTGACCTGAGCCCCTGCCTTCCCTCTCCCCAGCCGCCTGCACTCCAACTCCCTGCGCTGCGACTGCCACATGGCCTGGCTGTCCCCGTGGCTGCGGCAGAGGCCGGCGCTGGGCCTGTTCACTCAGTGCACTTCCCCTCCCGTCCTGAGGGGGCTCAACCTGGCCGAGCTGCGCAAGAGCGACTTCGCCTGCTCCGGTAACACGCGGCGTTTAGAGAGAGGAGGGTCGCACTTTTTATTAAATCTGATTGAACAACACATTTCTTAACAAGAGCTAACCAGACAAGTTTATTTTTAAACTTTGATCAATAAAGTTCTGTCTCGTCTCATTATCTGTTGATCATAGTCAAGTCCAAGTGCTTCTTATGTACCAAGTGACTGTTCTGAATACATCGTAAAAACGTAATTCTAGATAAGTTTAAATTACTTAAATTCAGGATATTAGTCTAATTTCAGTAACTCTGATTAGATAGATGTATTTTCTTGATGGATATAGATACATGTTTCAGTGTATTTCTTCTGTATTTCTTTTTATTTCAAGCCAAATCGTTTGCCAATGAGGTAAGAATGTTTTATTTACCTCATTGGCAAGTTAATTTTCTTATTTCAAGCTAAATTATCTTATAACCAGTTAGGTCTGGGTGATCTGGTGATAAAAATGGAATCGTGAGCTGGTCCCTGTGACAATCTGCTATTTTGTATGAAATCGACGTATCGTGATTCATTCTTTTTCTGTCTTTAATGCAGCTGTCTGTTCAAACACACTTTTTCTCCTGTTGTTTAGCCTCTGTAAAATGTCTTGATTTGAGGATATTAATCTGAATTTCCGACGTTTTGACTCGTTAAAATCAGTGGAGACGATTTATTTGATGGAACTAGATTATTTTACTTGTTTCAAACCGTTTCTGACTTGTTTCAGTGCATTATTTCTTACTTTAATCCAAATTATCTGTCAGTGGGTTAAGATAATTTTACTGACCCACTGACACATTTATTTCCTTATTTTAAGCAAAATTATCACAGGATCATAAGAAATATCTTGAAACCAATTAAATATTCTGCATCACATCAACAATTAAATATCATCGAGTCAAAACTTCTCAAATCCAGATAAAAATGATAAATTCAAGCCATTTTAAGCTCTGATAGATTTACATTTTTTGCTGTATGTTTTTGATGATGGAACTTTGTTAGAACAGGGTTAAAAGCTCAAAAGAATCACTGTAGCAGAACATGTGTCCTTTAAAACCAGATTAAATCAAGGCAAATTTAGGAAAAATGAGAGATCAAATAATATATTTTTAACTTTTTAAACAAGTCCAGGAGCAATACATTTGACAGGAACATTTAAAAACACATTATCACAGGATCAGTCAAAAATACCTTGAAACCAGTGAAATATTCTGCATCACATCAGCAATTAAATATCATCGAGTCAAAACTTCTCAAATCCAGATTAAAATGATAAATTCAAGCTATTTTAAAGGGCGTATGACGGGTTTCTATGATTTTCTAATTTTGACTTTATTCAGTGTATTAATACTTGTCGTAAATAGAAATGATAGTTTTACACCAATCAGGTCGGTGTTTGTGGAAAAAAGTTGAAAAACCTGTTGAAAAATACAGGAAGTAAACAAACTGATGACATCACACTGGGGAGACAAAGGTTATGCATCATTTACACAAAATACACTACTTTTTTGACCCTTTAAACATGAATTCAACAAAATTAAAGGTGTTCACGTGTATTTGTATTTGTCAAATAAAAAAAATGTGACATTAGATGAGTTTTGGCCCAGTTTACAGTGTTGTTGCTATGGTAATTTCCTAGCGTGATGTCATCATTTACAACCAGGAAGTAAAATTAAAAAGCTAAAAATTACAAATTTGTAAAGAATTTTAGCTAATTTTGAAATCTGAACAACATTTTGGTTAAATGAGTCGTCCAACCTGTCATGGGCCCTTTAAGCTTGGACAGATTTACATTTTTGGGGCCGTGGGTCTGACACTCTGCTCTGGTCCTCAGGTCAGGGCGGCAGTGCGTTCGTCCAGCCCTGCAGCCTGGCCTCGGGGTCCTGTCCGCCCATGTGCGCCTGCTCCAACAACATCGTGGACTGTCGGGGCAGAGGGCTCACCGCCATCCCGGCGCACCTGCCCGAGGCCATGACCGAGATGTGCGTCCGGACGTTCACCCAGACACCTTTTCTGTCGAGCTAAAGTAACGCCCGTGTTTTGTTCCCGCAGTCGTTTGGAGCAGAACGGCATCAAGTCCGTCCCTCCCGGAGCCTTCACGTCCTACAAGAAGCTGCGCCGGATGTGAGAGCAGCTCGTAACTCGCACCCGATTTATGTTAAACGTCCTGTGTTTTGTAGATTTTTAACCAAACGCTTGTCAGAAAAGTGTCAAAGGAAGTCGTCTGGGCACTGTTTTCATCCTGAAGTCTGTTTAAATCTGATGGAAATGGTCCGAGCTGCAGCGTTTATACTTCTCTGAGCTCTGAAACTTGTCCTTTTTCAGAAGTTTGACAGCTTCATTCTCAAAGCTTTAGACATATTGAGCTCTAGCCACCTCCACCTCAGAGCTTAAGTGCCTCATTAGGATTTGAAGTGGCCTAAATTTGACTTTTTCCACCACTTTAGCCTTTTTTTTACCGTGTTGATGTAAATAACTCCCGCTCAATGTATTAAACGTCCCGTGTTTTGTAGATTTTCAACAAAACACTTGTCAGAAAAGTGTCAAAGGAAGTCGTCTGGGCACTGTTTTCATCCTGAAGTCTGTTTAAATCTGATGGAAATGGTCCGAGCTGCAGCGTTTATACTTTTCTGAGCTCTGAAACTTGTCCTTTTTCACAAGTTTGACAGCTTCATTCTCAAATTGAGCTCTAGCCACCTCCACCTCAGAGCTCAAGTGCCTCATTAGGATTTGAAGTGGCCCAAATTTGACTTTTTCCACCACTTTAGCCTTTTTTTACCGCTCAATGTATTAAACATTATGTGTTTTGTAGATTTTCAACAAAACGCTTGTCAGAAAAGTGTCAAAGGAAGTCGCCTGGGCTCTGTTTTCATCCTAAAGTCTGTTTAAATCTGATGGAAATTTATTTTATTTATTTATTTAAAACAAGGACAGTGCACAGATAACATTAAACTCAATGAGAAGAGATGCTCTGCGCCAGATTTAGCTACAAGCTACTTTCCATTGGTAGTCCTTGGGCAGGTTTTAAATAAACAACGACAAACAAGATTTGTTTACAAAGTAGCACCCGTTATACACTGAATAAATAAACAAATCATCGGCAGAGATTCTACTAAAATACAAATAAAATACAATAGTTCATCATTATTAGCAGCACTTTCGAATACAATTAATAATTTATCAATAACAAAACCTTCCAAAATTACAATTATCAAATTCATCATAAAATCTTTAAATTAAATAACCAATTCATAAATACAATTACCACACGAAATGCTAAAGATATGAATCTCATCCTTAACACGATGCTCCAAGATACATTCATTTAAAATCATAGTCATCATGTCTTCTAAAATGGTCTGAGCAGCAGCGTTTATACTTCTCTGAGCTCTGAAACTCGTCCTTTTTCACAAGTTTGACAGCTTCATTCTCAAAGCTTTAGACCTATTGAGCTCTAGCCACCTCCACCTCAGAGCTCAAGTGCCTCATTAGGATTTGAAGTGGCCCAAATTTCACTTTTTCCACCTAACAATTGCCTTTCGAATACAGTAATTGCGGAGTCTTATGTATTTGCTTGTAATTTACTGTTAAAATCTAAATAATATTGATTTAATAACGTGATATGATTAATTAGCGTGTATAATTTTCAGTGTCTCCAGTGATATTGCTAAAAACAATCCTCATTAGGATTTGACAGGGTTGATTTCTCCACAAATAATATGAATTTCTGAGTTAAAATGTCTTGATTTCACAATTTTAATCCTGATTTCAAGCGTTTTGACTAGTTAAGATTAGTTAAGACTAAGACTAGTTAAGAAGAGAATTTGATGGAACTAGATTATTTTACTTATTTCAAACTGTTTCTGACTTGTTTCAACACATTATTTCTTACTTCAACCCAAATTATCTGCCAGTTAAGATAATTTTACTTACCCCTTTGTCAAATGTATTTTCTTATTTTAAGCTAAATTATCACGCGATCTGTCAGAAATACATTCAAACCAGTGAAATATTCTGCGTCACATCAGGAATTAAATCTTATTGAGTCCAAACTACTCAAATCCTGATAAGAACTTCAAGTCACTTTAAGATAGATTTTTTGCTTTGTTCTGCCAAGGAGTCATGAGGCTGAGGGAGGTCGCTTCTCAGACCCAGGTTTTTCTTCCTCATCTTTTGAATTTCTGCTCGTTAGATTCAAAAAGCTATTTAAAGGCGATTTACTTGACATGTTTCGATAGTTTCCTCCTCAACAAAAATGTGCTTAAGCGTCTCCTTTCAAACCATAAATTCTCTCAGCTTAAACATTTTAACTCGCCGTCTTCAAAGCTACTCGTTTGGTTTGGTCGATGTTATTCTCATTCCATCTTTCCTCGCTGCAAGGAACAGAAAGAGCGACGAAGATTCATAAAACACTGTCCAGATGATGTCCAGATCTATCATGGACCAGTTCTGGGCAAATGAGGGATGACATCGACTTAGATCTCATTAAAATTCATTGTTTTCTTTTGTGTATTTGTCTAGAGACCTGAGTAACAACCAGATTTCAGAGATCGCTCCTGATGCTTTCCATGGATTAAAGGCTCTCAATTCACTGTGAGTTACTACAAAGGGATTTTTAAAGACAAATATTACACGACCAATGTTTTTACTTACACTGTAGAGACGTCAAGAAACATCAAACAACAATAAAATCCTTAACTTTTATTGTTACTTTGTCGATTATATATGTGTCCAGCTTTATTAAATCACAAAACATACTGTAACATGAACTGACACTAAACGTTTTTGTAGTATATTAAATAGTTATGTTCGTCTTTCTTTTAATGATTACCTAAAAATTGTGCAGAATGTACTGTTTTTTTAAGGCAAGGCAAGTTTATTTGTTAATTCGTACACAAGGCAATTCAAAGTGCTTTACACAACAGAATGAAATTAGATTAAAATCATAAAACGGATAAAGACAAACAGAATGGTTATAAAAAATAGTGCAGATAAATCAAGGTGTGTGTCTTGAAATGCTCTTTTAACGTTGTTTACATTGTTCAGATTTCTTTATTTTCACTTTCTTTTTCCTTCGTTTCTGCAGTGGCTTTTTCCCACATTTCTAAACATTCAACTGCCTTTTTATTTCAGTTATTTGTCTTTTTTGGACACAGTTCTTTTTTCAGCATCATTTATTCTGTTTCTCGATGCATCAGACGCTGTCATTCATCCATTAAATCCCTTCACTCATCTGTTTTAGTCATAAAAAATACATTTTCTTCACAAAAATCCTTTACTCGACTGGGATCCCATTTTG
Source organism: Rhinogobius similis (assembly GCA_019453435.1). Lineage (NCBI taxonomy): Eukaryota > Metazoa > Chordata > Actinopteri > Gobiiformes > Gobiidae > Rhinogobius > Rhinogobius similis. The sequence goes on along the minus strand of CM033622.1, from coordinate 9,576,873 downwards.
ATTTTCAGATATCACCAAATTAATTTTAAAATAAAAGTAATTGTGATTTAAATAGTCAGACTGTTTTCAGAGTTTTGGGACATCCTTCCTCTGAGTTTTCTATCCAGAAAAACCTTTTCACAGATTCACACAGCAGAAAATTTAAATCTATCAGAGCTTAAACTGGCTTGAATTTATCATTTTGATCTGGATTTGAGAAGTTTTGACTCAGTGAGATTTAATTGCTGATGTGATGCAGAATATTTCACTGGTTTCAAGGTATTTCTGACTGATCCTAAGATAATTTTGCTTAAAATAAGAAAATACATTTGTCCGTGGAGTCAGTAAAATGATCTTAACCCACTGACAGATAATTTGGATTGAAGTAAGAAATAATGCACTGAAACAAGTCAGAAACAGTTTGAAACAAGTAAAATAATCTAGTTCCATCAAATAAATTGTCTCCACTGATCTTAACGAGTCAAAGTGTCTGAAATTCAGATTAATATCCTCAAATCAAGACATTTTAACTCAGCTAGCACTTCATTATTTGCAGTGCATTAAGTGGTTTATTTATGCCAATCCTGACTTTCTACCAATAAATGGTCCTGACTTTTCAGATAATCACTTTGGATTCATAAAAACCCTCTGCAGGACGGTCCCCTCCTCCGGGATCCCATTTTTATTTTTAGATATCAGTAATAAAAATCCTTTGAAAGAGTAGAATGCAAAAACTGATGAGGGAATGTCTAACACAGGCATGTCCAAACTCAGGCCCGGGGGCCAAATGCGGCCCTCAGACCAATTTTTCTTGGCCCTTAGTCTTCCTGGTGAACTGTTCCACTCTGTCCTGATAAGTACTATTTACAGCACATTTCAGATTTTCTACAATTTTAACCTAAATAACTAACATTTTGGTGCGATACAGACCTGATATTAAGGCACTGAGACTGAATGTAGATGTGGTGGTGCTTAAAACATCAGATAAATGCAGCTTTTTTAACGTTTCACGATTGATTTGTGGCCCTCCGCTTGGTCTGTATTTCAATATGTGGCCCTCGATGGAAAAAAGTTTGGACACCCCTGGTCTAACTGAAGAGAAAGTAATGTATGTTTTCAATAAAGGTATAATTTTAAGTTATAAATTATGCCAGAATAATAACCAATAACAATAAAATACAAAAAATGCACAATGCGTCCTTTTAAATTCCATACTTTCACATTACAGTGTCTAGGTTTACATATTTTCCTCAACAAATCTGTCAAACTCGCTCTGTCCATCTGAGTGCGTTTGATAAACAGTAAAGTATAATTGCCCTGCGCTCATTTGTTTTATGTTTAATGATTTTCTCCTGTTGTTTCAGCGTGTTGTACGGGAATAAGATCACTGAGCTGCCCGAGGGAGTGTTCGATGGTCTGTCGTCTCTGGAGCTGCTGTACGTCACTTTTCACTTGATTTTTATCCTCTTTAACATTATTCCTTGACGATATGTTTATTATTATTGTTACTTTTATTGCATTGACTCTTGTTCTTATTATCTGCTCTTCATCTTATGTCAAGAGCTCACCATTACAAGTGGATTTCTCCGATCATTGATAATCATCTCTGCATGTTGTTTACTTTGGCTGCAGGGATTAAAGGCCCTGTACCTGATTTTTACTGTTTTGAAAAGCGAAAAAAAAAACAAATTCATGTTTTAATTCAAGTTTTTACATCAGACACATGTATCGCTCAATTTCATATTTCAGTCCCAGCATCATAAATATTCACCGCCGTGAGTTTATATTTATTAACACTTTTAACAAGTCTCTGAGCCATGGATGTATTAAATGAACTGGATAAGACACGCCCCCTCTTTCTGTGGTCCCAGATTGATTAGTGGTCGTGTGAGGTACTGCAGCCTCTTGGAACCAGCCTTTTTCTAAAATTGCACATTATAATCACAGACAGTACTGAATTATTATCGGTATTTAAAAAAAATAGAAGGAAATGTTCTTTTCTACCGTTTCTAAAATCACAGAAATTCCCGTTTTTATATGAAGTGGGGGAGTGTCGTCACGTGGCGCCCTAAAGCAAAGATGGCAGCCTCCATATCAGGAAGTAAAACAAAGATGGCCGCCTCCGTATCAGGAAGTAAAACAAAGATGGCAGCCTCCGTATCAGGAAGTAAAAACAAAGATGGCCGCCTCCGTATTAGGAAGTAAATGCGGAAGTAAGAAACTTTTTTGGGGTCATGTGCCAATGAGCACACTCCATAGGGATAAACAGGGCGGCCATTTTGGATTCATCTTCCAGGTTTTATTATAGTTCTATGCTCTGAGCCCAGAGCGTCATGGACCATCACGGTAAAGCTAGCAAACATTAGCATGCTAACAGTACACTTCCTGCTTCTCGTTGAATAAAACACTCTATAAACAGATGCGGAGAGAAGCACTGTGGTCTCATTTTCACCGGAATAGATGTTTTTACAGTATATCTGTGCTGGAGCAACACAGATTTTACTTTGTTACATGCAAAACTCAAGCACGTTAACTAGTTCTGTTTTTTCACGTTTAAAAGCTGTAAAAATCAGGTACAGCCCCTTTAATCGTGACTAGTCGACTATAACAATGTATCCTATGCGTATTTTTTTGTTGTTATCTGAACTATACAGACTCTAAAACACAACATGAAGACCTTTTTTTATAACAAAGACAGTGGCATTATTGAAACAAAATGTCAAAAAAGAGTAAATCATTAATTTTTTCTTCAATAATACACTTTATTCGTAAATATTCTCTATCTAGAAGTGTTCAGTCGTCATATTTCAATCTTCATTTGGTTAAAAGTGTATGTAAAAAGTCTAAATGTTCAATTTAGTTTATTTGAATAGGGACAAGTATGCTTCATGAGCTCATGTCACATACGACAACATTTTGGTCAAGGCTAATTCTCAATGTCCGTCCCCAGAAGGGCTTTTACAGATAAAATACAGTACAATTAAAATAGAAATAATCATTTAACTGTCACTTCTAAAATAATCATTAGCTGCAGCCCTCGTGTGTCATGTAAGTGTGTATTATCTGTGTTTGTAGTTTGCTGAACGCCAATAAGATCCACTGCGTCCGAGCCACGGCCTTCAAAGACCTGGAGAGCCTGGCCCTGCTGTCGCTCTACGACAACAAGATCCAGAGCGTCGCCAAAGGGACCTTCAACGCCCTGCACAGCATCCAGACCCTGTGAGGCCCACAACCAGACCGGGACTAGACCTGGCATAGACCAGGTTTAGACCTGGTGTAAAACTGGTTTAGTCCTGGTTTAGACCTGGTTTTGTCCTGTTTTAGATTTAGACCGGGCCTAGTCCTGATTGATACCTGGTTTAGTCCTGGTATAGACCTGATTTAGTCCTCGTTTAGACCAGGTTTAGTCCTGGTTTATACCTGGATTAGACCTGGTTTAGACCTGGTTTAGTCCTGGTATAGACCTGATTTAGTCCTGGTTTAGACCTGGTTTAGTCCTGGTTTAGACCTGGATTAGACCTGGTTTAGACCCAGTTTAGTCCTGGTTTTATCCCTCGTTTAGACCTGGTTTAGACCCAGTTTAGTCCTGGTTTTATCCCTCGTTTAGACCTGGATTAGGCCTGGTTTAGACCCAGTTTAGTCCTGGTTTTATTCCTCGTTTAGACCTGGTCTAGTCCTGGTTTTATCCCTCGTTTAAACCTGGTATTCCCATTTCAAAACTGAAGTTATTTAATAAAAAAATAGATTCAGGGGCGTTATTTTTTATTTGTGACTTTGGAGGACAAACTACTGCTGAGTTTTCTCAGAATGGTTGATTTGCCGGAAAATAAGTTTTAAGGGTTAAATTTTATTTTTTTATGTTTTATCATTTTACTCACATGTGAGTAGAAGTCAGATTACTCACATCAGATTACTCAGATTACTGGGAGTAATCTGCAATTTCTGAAGTGCAAGAATTTCCTCCAAAAACAAAATATCAGAAACGGTTTATTGCCATTGTCTGTGATCAAAAATTCACAAACATAGGAACTTGCTTTGGCGTCTAATTATGACATATCCAGTTTTATAAACAAAACACTGAAGTCTAGAGTTGTTAATTCTCCTGATTGTGTTTAAAATGTGAACAGAATCCTATTATCAACACATAAATCACAAATATAATCACAATCACAATACTGGTTAAAAAAATCTCAGTTCGATATTTTCCCCAAATGGTGCCGCTCTAAAACACAGAGCAACAATCAGCTGTGACTGTGGTGTTCTCCTGACCATGTGCCTCTGTGGTGCCTCTGTTATTCCTCAGACACTTGGCTCAGAACCCGTTTGTGTGCGACTGTCACATCAAGTGGCTCTCCGACTTCCTGAGAGCGAATCCCATTGAGACGAGCGGCGCGCGCTGTGCCAGCCCCCGACGACTCACCAACAAACGCATCGCCCAGATCAAGAGCGGCAAGTTCAGGTGCTCCGGTAAGACACCAGACCAGAGACTAGACCAGAGACTAGACCAGAGACCAGACCAGAGACCAGACCAGAGACCGGACCAGAGACTAGACCAGAGACCAGACCAGAGACCAGACCAGGGACCAGAGACCAGAGACCAGACCAGAGACCAGACCAGAGACTAGACCAGAGACCAGACCAGAGACCAGACCAGGGACCAGAGACCAGAGACCAGACCAGAGACTAGACCAGAGACTAGACCAGAGACCAGACCAGAGACTAGACCAGAGACCAGACCAGAGACCAGACCAGGGACCAGAGACCAGAGACCAGACCAGAGACCAGACCAGAGACTAGACCAGAGACCAGACCAGAGACCAGACCAGAGACCGGACCAGAGACTAGACCAGAGACCAGACCAGAGACCAGACCAGGGACCAGAGACCAGAGACCAGACCAGAGACCAGACCAGAGACCAGACCAGAGACCAGACCAGAGACTAGACCAGAGACTAGACCAGAGACAAGACCAGAGACCAGACCAGAGATCAGAGACCAAACCAGAGACCAGACCAGAGACTAGACCAGAGACCAGAGACCAGACCAGAGACCAGACCAGAGACCAGAGACCAGACCAGAGACTAGACCAGAGACAAGACCAGAGACCAGACCAGAGACCAGACCAGAGACCAGACCAGAGACCAGACCAGAGACCAGACCAGAGACCAGACCAGAGACCGGACCAGAGACCGGACCAGAGACCGGACCAGAGACCAGACCAGAGACCAGACCAGAGACCAGACCAGAGACCAGACCAGAGACCAGACCAGGGACCAGAGACCAGAGACCAGAGACCAGACCAGAGACCAGACCAGAGACCAGACCAGAGACTAGACCAGAGACCAGAGACCAGACCAGAGACTAGACCAGAGACAAGACCAGAGACCAGACCAGAGATCAGAGACCAAACCAGAGACCAGACCAGAGACTAGACCAGAGACCAGAGACCAGACCAGAGACCAGACCAGAGACTAGACCAGAGACAAGACCAGAGACAAGACCAGAGACCAGACCAGAGACCAGACCAGAGACCAGACCAGAGACCAGACCAGAGACCAGACCAGAGACCAGACCAGAGACCAGACCAGAGACCAGACCAGAGACTAGACCAGAGACTAGACCAGAGACCAGACCAGAGACCAGACCAGAGACCAGACCAGAGACCAGACCAGAGACCAGACCAGAGACCAGACCAGAGACCAGACCAGAGACCAGAGACCAGACCAGAGACTAGACCAGAGACCAGACCAGAGACCAGACCAGAGACTAGACCAGAGACTAGACCAGAGACTAGACCAGAGACTAGACCAGAGACCAGACCAGAGACCAGACCAGAGACCAGACCAGAGACCAGACCAGAGACCAGACCAGAGACCAGAGACTAGACCAGAGACTAGACCAGAGACTGGACCAGAGACCGGACCAGAGACCGGACCAGAGACCAGAGACTAGACCAGAGACTAGACCAGAGACTAGACCAGAGACCAGACCAGAGACCAGAGACTAGACCAGAGACCAGAGACTAGACCAGAGACCAGACCAGACCAGAGACTAGACCAGAGACTAGACCAGAGACCAGACCAGAGACCAGACCAGAGACCGGACCAGAGACCAGAGACTAGACCAGAGACCAGACCAGAGACCAGACCAGAGACCAGAGACTAGACCAGAGACCAGACCAGAGACCAGACCAGAGACCAGAGACTAGACCAGAGACCAGACCAGACCAGAGACCAGAGACTAGACCAGAGACTAGACCAGAGACCAGACCAGAGACCAGACCAGAGACCGGACCAGAGACCAGAGACTAGACCAGAGACCAGACCAGAGACCAGACCAGAGACCAGACCAGAGACCAGAGACTAGACCAGAGACCAGACCAGAGACCGGACCAGAGACCGGACCAGAGACCGGACCAGAGACCGGACCAGAGACCGGACCAGAGACCGGACCAGAGACCGGACCAGAGACCAGACACCAGACCAGACACCAGACCAGAGACTAGAGACCAGACCAGAGACCAGACCAGAGACCAGAGACCAGAGACCAGAGACCAGAGACCAGAGACCAGACCAGAGACCAGGTTTAGAGCACAAAGCAGTGATCCAAGAAATAAAAGAGAAATTGTCACGTCACATCTGATTTATTTTTATTTATTCTAAGTTTATGTAATTGGAAGGATATTACAATAAATGATCGTAGAAAGGGTTTCAGAGGTTGTCATCCGGACGCTGTCTGAAGATCGAGACGTTTCGACTTCTATCCAAAAGTCATTGTCCATCAGAGAGTTGGTATGGGAACTCAGGCTTATATGCTCCTCTAAGTAGTGAGAGTCCTGCCCCCAGGGAGGAGTCACTGAACACCTGTCTACGTTTGGAAAATTGTTTGTTTGTCACCTGGGACTTGATTAATTGGTCTGCCTTGTTTGATTAATACTTGGCCTCACCTAGTTTCACCTGTGGCTAAGATCTATTATTGTCTTAGATCTATTGTTATCTTGATAGCTGGCTGTTGCTCCCTCCTCACTGCTGATGACCTGATTAGTATTTGACTGGTCTATTGACTTGGACCAGGGTGTTAGGAGGCTGTCATAAATCTTAGCTAAATTAAATCTTAAGCCCCCATTCCTGTTTAGAGAAGGATTCTCTCTTTTTACAAAAATGGCCTCCTTTACTCCTCTTTCAAACCAGTTCTTTTTCTCTGCTCAAAATCTTCACCTCACTGTCCTCAAACGAGTGATTTGTAGCTTTTAGGTGCAGATGGACTGCACTTTGCGGTCCCGTGGAGGTAGATCTTCTGTGTTGGTACAGCCTTTTGTGCAATGGCTGTTTTGTTTCTCCTATGTAACGTTCTTTACAACTGTCCTCACTGGACTCTAATTTAATTTAATTTCAGCTAATTTAATAATTGTTCTCTGGACTCTACACATTTTCCGAAACATGCCATGTGCTTAGAGAAGATGTTTTATGGCTCAGACAAGGCAATAATTACTTCAAAAAGACAAATGGAACATGGAAAATTTTGCGTTTTTGATGAAAAAAAAAACAAAACAAAGAAATATACTCCATGCAGATCTGGAAGCAGCGTCATCTTAGCTTCATCTCAGTCAAATTTAGGAAAAAAGTAAAAAGAATTATCCAGAAATGAATTGAAGAAACCATAATAATAATTGTTAGTTGCAGTTTTAGTCCTATTGTCTCTAATGTGGAAGAGAAAGGCAGATTAGAAACTTAGATTAGGTGCAGTGTTTGTGAAAATGTGACCAACAGCGCCCTCTGCTGCTGAGAAAGAGACTTACATGAAGTGAGGGGAAACTGTAGCTGCACAATTTAAGCAACTAATCGTGACATATTTTGATAATTGTGATCGTTATCTGGACTAAACAGACTCTAAAACACATACGAAAAGACATTTTATAACAAACAGTGGCATTACTAAATCAAAATGTCAAAAAAATAATAAACTATTTCTGATTTTAGGCAATAATACACTTTCTTTGTAAATGTTCTCTATCTAGAAGGCTTCAGTCACCACCTTTCAACCTTTATTTAGTTAATAATGTATTCAAAAAGTGTCAAATGTACAATATAAATAACTGTCGACTATTAAGTAATCATTACACTGAAAAAAAACATTTCTAGATGAGTTAAAATGTCTTAATTTCAGGATATTAATCTTAATTTCAGACATTTTGACCAGTTAAAATCAGTTAAATTTATGTTTATTTGATGAAACTAGATTATTTCACTTGTTTCAAACAGTTTCTGACTTGTATCAATAGATTAATTTCTTACTTCAAGCTAAATTTTCTGAGTTAAGATCATTTTGTTTACAGCAATGGCAAATTTGTTTCCTCATTTTACGATAAATTATCACATAATCAGTCTGAAATACCTTGAAACCACTGAAATAATCTGCATCACATCAGCAATTACATCTCATCAAGTTCTCAATTCCAGATAATAAAAAAGAAATATAAGTTCCAGTAATTCCAGTCTAGGATATTTATATGTTTATATTCAGAATAAAACGAGGGAAATAGCAATGATTATAAAACCTCAAACTTTCCTTTTCCTTGAATTTCATGCACATTTTTGTTTTCCCAACAGCCAAAGAACAGTACTACATTCCAGGTAAAGGAAATAAACCTTGTTCACTCTTTTTCACATCACTTTAAGTCATTTAATGCGTGTGATGAAAGTGTTTCTGGGTTGACTTCAGGGTCGGAGGACAAGCGCCTGACGTACGAGTGCAACAGTAAACCCGTGTGTCCGTCCAAGTGTCGCTGCGAAGCAAACGTGGTCGACTGCTCCAACCTCCGGCTCACCAAGTTCCCCGAGCACCTGCCGCCCGCCACCGAGGAACTGTGAGCAACTCTGTGAATCAGAATCAGAATGGGTTTAGTGCCATCGTCACGCTGCAAATAATTAAGTTGTAGCTGAGTTAAAATGTCTTGATTTGAGGATATTGATCTGAATTTCAGACGCTTTGACTCGTTAAGATCAGTGGAGACGATTTATCATAATCAGAATTACTTTTATTTATCCCCAAGGGGAAATTCTTTTTGTTACATGTGCAACCGACCAGTAGAGACAGTAAAGTATTATAAACAAAATAAGATATATATAAAATAAAAATAAAATATAGTAGATCTATAATGGTCAACCCCACTTAACTTAACTTATAAAGTGTCTTTATTAATCAACTAAACCCCCGATACGAACCATTTACAATAAGCTTAACTATACTATCCTTGTCTATTTACATATTCACATGATCATGTACAGTTTATCAGTGGACTTAAGTATGACAGGTTTTTATGATTTTCTAATTTTGACTTCATTCAGTGCATTAATACCTCATGTAAATACAAATTATAGTTTTACACCAATCAGGTCCCTATTTGTGGAGAAAAGTTGAAAAATCTGTTGAAAATTACAGGAAGTAAACAAACTGATGACATCACACTGGGGAGACAAAAATTATGCATAATTTACACAAAAATGTTTTGACCCTTTAAACTTTGATTCAACAAAATAAAGGTGTCACATGTGTTTTTCTTTGTCAAATGAACAAAAATCTGTGACATTAGAGGAGTTTTGGCCAGTGTACAGTGTGGTTGCTATGGTAATTTCCTAGCGTGATGTCATACTTTACAACCAGGAAGTAAAAAGATTTTAGTAGTGAATATATTTATCTTAACTGCATTTTAGTCAAATGTGTATTTCAACCTGTCATAGGCCCTTTAATATTGCACAGTGGGCTTAATATTGCACAATGACTTTACAAGAGGATTTTTACAGCACAGAGTTCAGTGTTTGATGGTGACAGGCAGGAATGATTTCCTGTGTCTCTCGGTGGAGCATCGTGGCAGTAACAGTCTGTTGCTAAATGAACTCTTGACCAGCACTTTGTGGAGCGGGTGGGAGGGAAAGTCCAGAATAGTCCTGATTTTGGACAACATCCTCCTCTCCAACACAATTTATTTGATGGAGTTAGATTATTTCACTTGTTTCAAACCGTTTCTGACTTGTTTCTATACATTATTTCTTACTTCAATCCAAATTATCTGTCAGTGGTTAAGATCATTTTACTGACCCACGGACAAATGTGTTTTCTTATTTTAAGCTAAATTATCACAGGATCATCAGAAATACCTTGAAACCAGTGAAATATTCTGCATCACATCAGCAATTAACTCTCATCGAGTCAAAACTTCTCAAATCCAGATAAAAATGATAAATTCAAGCCATTTTAAGCTTGGATCGATTTACATTTATTGCCATTGTCAGTGATCAAAATTCACAAACATAGGAACTTGCTTCGGTGTAAGGTGCAACATAAATCAATGAATAAAATATAATAAAATATATAAAAGAGGCATGCATAAGATTAAGAATAAGATAAAGTAGACTAAGATAGACTACTAAATGTCACTAAATGCATCTTTGAAATGATATTGAGACAAACATCTGTGTTACAGGTTTATTTTTTGATTGTTTTGACACTTCTCGATTCAAAATTGACAAGCTTTTCCAGAACAGTTTTCCATTTATATCCATCCCTCAAAAGCAAGTTTTACCATCAAAACTCTCAGTCGCTGGTCAGGTGTTTTTTATGCTCACTCATTCATTTTAGTCCAGCTCAATTTGAACAAAAGCGTTCACTGGTTTACTGCAGTTTGTGTTTGGAGTTCACGTTCTACACTTAAGGCTATGGGACAAGAATATCTTTGTGTTTTGTGTCAAAAAACTGTTGGGGAAAAAAAAATCAACAAATGTACACATTCGTTCACGTAAAGAAATGTGAGAGATGTCAGAAGTGTTTTATTTATTTATTATTTTTTGAATTTGTGTTTTAATTGTTGTGTTTCCTCCAGGCGTCTGAACAACAATGACCTGTCGGTGCTGGAGGCCACTGGTGCCTTCAAGGGACTCAAGCAGCTCAAGAAAATGTACGTACTTTAGTTTTTGTTTTACGAAGAAATGGAACTGTTATGTTATTTTCTTTTAAGCTTCATATAAAGCACTGGGAAATATATATATATATTAAGTAGAGGTAAAAAAAAAAAGAATTTCAAGTGCATTGTGTAAACTAAACTGTTTCGGACAGAAACTTTTGTGGTTAATTTTAATTTCTATCTATGTTTTGTGCAATATTTGAACCTCAAAAAGACATTTACAGATTTAAACATGACCGTCGATATTATAAAATATTATCGTGACACACATTATGCTATAGTGACCTTTTTGAGCTTTTAACCCCGTTCTACAATGTTCCATCATCAAAAACATACCAGGAGTTGCATTTAGCTTCATTCAGCCTAGTTTGATGAATCCTGGTTTGAAAATCCTCTCGCTCCAACCGTCAAAAAACACTCCGCTCTGATTTTCCCCGATGTGTGAGAATTTCCTTCATAAATCGTCATTAGACTCGATTGAAGAATTCTGCCATTTAAACACGATCATTACGACTGCTAACGGCTAATAACAAAGTATTTTGTAAAACCTGTTTAGAATTAACTTGTGTAATTCACTCTTTAGTCAGTAGATGGCGCCAAAACTCAGTAAGTGCCATGGGAAGCAGCAGAGACACAGATGTTGTTTTTGTTTTTTTAGTTCTAAAACACGAGATGCTTAACTTAAGGTACTCAAGAGGGTGTTTAAAAGCAAATAACAATACAAATAAAACATAATATTTTTCCTTTAAAGCATTAAAACATGTCGTTTGTTGCACAGTTAAAAATTATTTGGAGTATGTTAGGGTTTTTTTTTTTTTTTTCCTACTTTGTTTGGGAAAGTGGGAAAGGGGGGAGGGAAGGGTGCTGTACGTGTTTTATACATTTGTTTGTTATATTTTTTCTTATGTGTTCGCTTGGGGTACTTCATTGGTCTTGGTGTCAAATAATATTATCAGTTCTCCATCCTGACAACAGTTGGTAATAAGAGTGGGGGGGTCACTATGGTTAGCTGGAATGTAAGGAGCATGGGTCATAGCATTAAACGGGCTAAGGTATTTGCTCATTTGAAATCTTTGTGTCCTGATGTTTCGTTTCTACAAGAAACTCATATTAGACCATCTGAACAGGGCCGTTTAAAGTGTAATTGGGCTGGGTAAGTATTCCAGTCAACATTTTCAAGTAAAGCACGGGGAGTGGCCATAATACTGAAAAAGAATATTCCTTTTGATCATATAAATACTATTAGTGATGTCAATGGTAGATTTCTAATTGTAACTGGTAGGTTGTACTCCGTTCACGTCACACTGGTTAACATCTATGGTCCGAATGTTGATGATGCAGGCTTTTTTCGTAAAATTTTTGATAAACTTCCAGATCTTACGAATACTACTTTAATTATGGCTGGAGATTATAATGAGGTTTTGGACTGGCATTTGGATAGGTCCTCTAAAAAACAGTCTGCACCATCAAACGCTGCAGTAACTCTGAATAATCTTATCTCTTCAACCAACCTAGTGGATATCTGGCGTTTGCAACATCCAACTGATAGAGAGTATTCTTTTTTTTCTAAATTGCATAATTCTTATTCACGAATTGACTTCTTTCTATTAGACTCTAAACTTTTACCAAATGTTATTGATAGCAAATATCATAACATAGTTGTTTCAGATCACGCTCCTACTAGTGTTGTTTTTGATTTCAATATGCCAAAAAGGGACATTGCTTGGAGGCTGCAACCATATTTACTTGGAGATGCAAATTTCTGTAAATATTTGACCAGTAAAATAGAGGAATTTTTACATACCAATGATACTTCAGAGGTATCTGACTCTATCTTATGGGAGACTTTTAAGGTGGTTATGAGAGGGCATACTATAGCATATGAAGCATCCCAAAAGAAGTTAAGGAATTTACGTCTGAGAGAAATTGATGATAAATTATCACAGTTGGAAATGTATTATAGACAGAACAATGACGATCAAACTTTACAAGAAATTCTTAATCTTAAATATGAATATAATACCATTCTAACTAAACAAGTGAGTGATCAAATGTCGCGGCTCCGTTTGCGTTATTTTGAGCTTAGTGATAAACCACATACTCTTTTAGCCCGTCAACTCCGAGGACAACAGAATAGTAGGGCAATACGCAGGATCAAATCAAGTACTGGAGACACATTCACTCTGCCGAAAGTTATAAATAAATGCTTTGAAGATTTTTATCGTGACATGTATAAATCGAAGGCAAGGGGTGATGTCGACTCTTGGCTTAACGAGGTCCCCATCCCGCAATTAGGCGAGGCATCACGTGAGGCCTTAAATCAACCAATAACTATAAAAGACATAACGGATTCCATAAAATCATTTGCTAATGGGAAGGCACCCGGGCCAGATGGCTTTTGTGTTGAATTTTATAAGAAATTTGTCGGGCAGACATCCCCGCTATTGCTCAGAATGTTGTCCTACTCTATAGAAGCAAACACACTCCCTCCTACATTATACAATGCAAACATTACCCTCCTTCTGAAACCTGAAAGAGATGATTGTAATCCTGCATCATATCGTCCAATATCTATGTTAAATTTGGACTGTAAAATTTTTACCAAAATACTCGCAAATAGGTTGAATAATTATATTGGATCAATTGTGCACAAGGACCAAACGGGGTTTATCCCTAACAGGTACTCTTTTTTCAATACTAGAAGAGTGTTAAACATTACATATTATAAGTTTGCTGCATGTTCTAAACAAGCAATCTTATATTTAGATGCTGAAAAGGCCTTCGATCAGGTGGAGTGGGGGTATTTGTTCAAAGTGTTGGAGAGGTTTGGTTTGGGAGACTCATTTGTGTCTTGGGTCCGTTTGGCATATTTGAATCCTTCGGCTGCGGTAGTTACCAATCAAGAAAAGTCATCTCCCATTTTACTTGAAAGGGGCACCCGACAGGGATGTCCGCTTTCGCCATTGTTATTTGCTTTAGCCATCGAGCCGTTGGCAATCAGCATCAAAGAGAATCCAATGATCAAACCTATAACAATTGGTGGAGTTAACCATAAAATTTCGCTCTATGCTGATGACGTAGCTATTTTCTTACGTGACCCTGAATTATCTGTTCCGCATTTACTGGAGCTGGTAAATACTTTTGGCACTGTGTCGGGGTACACTATAAATTGGCAAAAAAGTGACCTTATGATACTTTCAGGCAACGCAGACCCTGCCTTTATATCCTCAACTCCTTTTAAAATATCAAATACGGTTAAATACCTAGGTATTAAAATTACTAAAATCCCAAAGCTCTCTTTAAAAGTAATTTCATGGAGAGATTAAACACTCTAAAGCAAAATATAGAGAAATGGAGAACCTTGCCTTTATCTCTTATTGGTCGGGTAAATACTATAAAGATGGTCTCTTTGCCAAGATTTCTGTATTTGTTTCAGAATATTCCAGTCTGTATTCCTAAGTCATATTTTAAACACATTGATTCTGTTATTCTACCATTTATTTGGGGCTATAAGGCACATAGAATATCAAAACAGCATCTTCAAAAGCCGAAGGAAGTTGGGGGACTACCTTGTTTTTTACATTACTACTGGGCAGCTAATACGAGAGTCATGGTTTATTGGCAATTAAATCCAGAGCGAGAACCATTAGCTGAAATTCCTTCCTGGTTGACAATAGAACATACATTAGCTTCAGAAACATCTCTTCAGGCAATTCTTTTTTCATCTCCTAGGCCATTATCCGCTCGGAGAGAAGAACATTTTATTTTACTAAATTCTCAAAAAATTTGGTCACAGATTAGGAAGTTTTCTGGGCTCCCAAATACATCAGTGCATACTCCTATATGGCATAATCATGCTTTTTCTCCCTCGTTTACCGATGCAGTCTTTAGAGATTGGAGTCAGAAAGGCATATCATCTATAAAAGATCTTTACATTAATAAAAAATTCTGCTCATTTGAACAATTACAAATAAAATATTCCTTACCGAAAACCCATTTTTTTAGGTTCTTACAACTAAGGAATTATATAAGACAGAATGTCCCGTCCTTTGATTCCATGCCGTGGGAAAATGCCTTGTTTAAAATTGTATTAAGCCCTCCAGAGGCTAAAAGTTTGATTTCAGTCTTAGTTAAATATTTTTTGCAAAATATTGCCCAACCTGCAATGAATATTAAACCAAAATGGGAAGAGGATCTTAATATTACGATTGGGGACAACATATGGCAACAAGCGTTAAATGATCTTCATAAATGTTCTGTTAATGCCAGACTACAGTTAATACAATTTAAAGTTATACACAGGTTGCATTATTCAAAAGTAAAATTAAATAGAATTTTTCCTCAAACGTCACCTCTCTGTGATAGATGTAAGGTGACCCCCAGTACACTGGCGCACCAATTTTGGCAGTGCCCAATGATCCGGGGATTCTGGTGTTCCATATTTAGATGGTATTCCTGTGCATTTAAAGTTACTATTGATCCCTATCCCGAAACTGCCCTTTTTGGCTTTTCTAGTACTTTGGAAAGGATGGGTCATACTGTTACTACAGCAGTGGCTTACGGTATGGTGATAGCAAAAAGATGTATTTTGAAATTGTGGAAATCAGATTCTCCACCTCAATTTGAATCCTGGCTCAGGGAATTAATAGGTGTGCTTCACATTGAGAGATTGAGGTATGAAGTGTCTGGTAACCCTCAAAAATTTCTGGCTGTATGGAAACCCATTCTAGAACATCTAAACCTTTAGTGGACCCCTGAAGTATGTATATTTCACTGTCATAGAATGCAAATGTTGACAATTCTCAAGTCGTTGTAGGTAATTTGTACCCAAGCTTGTTTTGTTTTGTTTATTTATGTTTTATTATTTTTTATTATTTCAGTTTGCCTTTTTATTTTATTGAAGTTGGATTGAATTTTAATTTAAACATTTATTTAAGTATGGGGTATGATGTATGCAATCTATGGTCATGTGATATGTGTGAGTGAATCTTGTTATTATTTACTATCAGTAAGATTGTCATCCTTCCTGTTGTACTTATGTGTTATGTTCTTATGTGTTATGTTCTTATAATTGAAAAAATTCAATAAATAAAGTAAAAAAAAAAAAAAAGTTTAATATTTGACAACATATTGGTAATTTTTGAGTCACCACATGTTGGTTTAGATTGTGAATGTGCTCCTGCGTCTGTTTTTATCACAAACATCAGTCAGACCAGGAGAGTGTTTGTCTCTGCCTCAATTATAAATAAACAACACACTTCTATTTCTTTTTCAGAAACCTGAGCAACAATAAGATCTCGGAGATTGAGGACGGTGCGTTCGAAGGCGCCTCGTCGGTGCTGGAGCTGCACCTGACGGCGAATCATCTGGAGTCTGTGAGAGGCGCCATGTTCAGGGGGATGGACGGCCTGCGCATGCTGTGAGTGTTTACAGGAGCCTCTACCCGAGCAAATCGATAAACGGCTTTGGGAGAAAAAAGAAACCTCGCCACAAGAGAGTACTGTGTCAAACGTCCCAACACCACAGATAATGTCTTCAGAACGGTAAAAGACAGATGCTTGCTGAGACTTCAAGGGCGGACTCACCATTAGGCAACAGGCCCCCAACCTGAAGGGGCCCCAATAAGATGCCCTTCCTGATCATCACAGACGCACGGCTCTGAAACAGTTCTCTCAATATTACAATAAATTGGTGCAGTGTACTTTTGAACTAGAAAAAGATCAACACACAGTCTGGGATTGTCAAATGTATTAATTCTGCTTCCCCCTATAAAGCTAAATAGTACATGAAATATAACGTTATAAATTAATATTATATATTTAAATCAGCTGAACGTGTGTTAAAATGTGACACTAGACGACTTTTGGTGCTGTGTCCATCCTGTTTCTTGGTAATTTCCCACTGTGATGTCATAACTTACAACCAGGAAAACTTAAACGGCTAAAGTGGGGTTAAAAGTGTAAAGCTTTTAGTAGAATTTGAAATATATTCAAATTGAATTCGTTTTAGTTAGATGCCTAGTCCAACCTGTCAGAGTCGAGCTGGACGATACGGCAAAAAATTATTATCACGATTTTCATTTCACATTTTAAACACAATTTTGTGACTTTTAGTCGTGTTTTGATGCATTGAGTCACATTTGCTGTTTGTTGGAGCATTTTTGTTGCTTTTGAACGCATTTTTATCGCTTTTGTACGCACTTTTGTCCTCATGTTTGTACAAATCCAAATTACAGTGTTATTCAAATCAAAGCAAAACATTTTGAAATTATTGCGCTTCAAAAATTGCTAATTGCATCCATTAAAATTGTGACTTTGGTGGATTTGGTTTAATTGTGCAGCTCTGGCCTTTAAGAGGTAAATAAAGTCATCTGCTCAGAGGCTTCAGAGGCTAAACAACAGGAGAAAAAGTGTGTTTGAACAGACAGCTGCATTAAAGACACAAACAGTCATTCACGATACGACAATTTCACAAAAACAGCAGATTGTCACAGGGACCAGCTCACGATTAGATTTCTATCACTGTATCACCCAGACCTATGTCAGAGGCACTTTAAATACTCTTCGTTCTGTGTTTTCTGTTTGTTGCAGGATGCTGAGGAACAATAAGATCAGCTGCATTCACAACGGCAGCTTCACTGGACTCCCTCACGTCCGGCTCCTGTCTCTGTACGACAATCAGCTCAGCACCATCCTCCCCGGGGCCTTCGACGCTCTGCCCAACCTCTCCACCCTGTACGGGACACAACTGCATCGGGGCTTCACTCCGGGCTTCATTCAATGGACACAGATTGTTTTTTTAGAGCTTTCATCCATGTTATAACATTGTTCCCTCATCGAAAAGCATGTCTGGACTTGTGTTTAGCTTCATTTGCACTTGATTATGAGATCCTCTTCCTCCGAGCCTCAGAAATACACTTAGTTTCAGTCTTCCTAGTTATGGTTCTAGGTACACTGCAAAAAAATGTATTTCTAGATGAGTTAAATTTTTTGATTTCAGGATATGAATCTTAATTTCAGTTGTTTAACTAGTTAAGATAAGTTAAAATTATTTATTTAATGGAACTATATTATTGTACTAATTTCTATACATTTCTGACTTGTTTCAATACATTATTTCTTTAAAAATATCTGCCAATGGCTTAAGGTAATTTTACTTACACCAGAAATACTCAGAACGAGTTTAACGATGATTTAAGGACTTAAAACAGCAGAAGATTCTCAGATAAATGACGTAGATGATCCGGAAAATACGTCCCAGATCGAGGATGTTCAGCAGGAAGTGTTTTTGACGCTCCGAGGGAGAGGATTTTCTAATGAACATTCCTCAAAACGGCATGAATGCAGCTGAATGTAATGTAATGTTAAGGTGTGTTGTTGATGACGGAACATTGTTAGAACATGGTTTAAAAGATCAGAAGCAGCAGAATATGTGTCCTTTAAACCCAGATTAAATTAAAGAAAATTTAGGAAAAATTTGAGATCAAATTATATATTTTCAACTTTTTAAACAAGTCCAGGAGGATTACATTTGATAGGAACACTTAAAAACACAAACAAGAGTCAAATGCACTTCAGAACGTGTTTGTTGCGGACATTTTCTAACCCAGTCCTATTTTCCTCTCTGATGTCGTCACAGAAACCTGCTGGCGAACCCCTTTAAGTGCGACTGCCGTTTGTCGTGGTTCGGGGCGTGGCTTCGGAGTCGCAGAATCGTCACAGGAAACCCTCGCTGTCAAAGCCCCGCCTTCCTCAGAGAAATCCCCCTTCAGGACGTGGCGACCCCAGACTTCAGATGTGAAGACGGTGCGGACACAAACCCTCCCCAACTTCAGCTGCATTCACACTGTTTTGAGGAATGTTGTTTTTTCCTCTCTCTCTGAGCGTCAAACACACTTCCTGCTGAACTCTCTCGGTCCGTGACGTTTTTCCAGATCATCTACGTCACTTTTCTGAGAATCTTCTGCTGTTTTAAATCGTTAAATCATCACAGACTCATTCTGAGCATTTCTGCCTCTAAACACGATAACTACTGCTAACCTCATCGTAGAGTCTCTTAAAGTGATAACATGACTAAACTTGTCCGTTTAGACTACAACATAACTTTTTTTTGTTGCAAAACATGAGACGGCTAATTTAAGGTACTTAAAGAATATGAAGTTAGTTTTGTTAGGCTAATATGTTGGTCATTTCCTGTTCTCCCTCATTATCTCCTCTGTGTGTCCTCTGTGTCCTCTGATGGTCTCCTCTGTGTCCTCTGTGTGTCCTCTGTGTCCCCCTCCGATGATCTCCTCTGTGTCCTCCTCTAATGATCTCCTCTGATGATCTCCTCTCTGTGTCCCCCTCTGATTATCTCCTCTGTGTCCCCCTCTGTGTCCCCCTCTGATGATCTCCTCTCTGTGTCCCCCTCTGATGATCTCCTCTGTGTCCCCCTCTGATGATCTCCTCTGTGTCCCCCTCTGATGATCTCCTCTGTGTCCCCCTCTGATTATCTCCTCTGTGTCCCCCTCTGATTATCTCCTCTGTGTCCCCCTCTGATTATCTCCTCTGTGTCCCCCTCTGTGTCCCCCTCTGATGATCTCCTCTGTGTCCCCCTCTGATTATCTCCTCTGTGTCTCTGTGTCCCCCTCTGATTATCTCCTCTGTGTCCCCCTCTGATTTTCTCCTCTGTGTCCCCCTCTGTGTCCCCCTCCGATGATCTCCTCTCTGTGTCCCCCTCTGATTATCTCCTCTGTGTCCCCCTCTGTGTCCCCCTCCGATGATCTCCTCTCTGTGTCCCCCTCTGATTATCTCCTCTGTGTCCTCCTCTAATGATCTCCTCTGATGATCTCCTCTCTGTGTCCCCCTCTGATGGTCTCCTCTGTGTCCCCCTCTGATGGTCTCCTCTGTGTCCCCCTCTGATGGTCTCCTTTGTGTCCCCCTCTGTGTGTCTTCTGTGTGTCCTCTGATGATCTCCTCTGTGTGTCCTCTGTGTCCCCCTCTGATGGTCTCCTGTGTGCCCTTTGTGTCCCCCTCTGATGGTCTCCTCTGTGTCCCCCTCTGTGTGTCTTCTGTGTGTCCTCTGATGATCTCCTCTGTGTGTCCTCTGTGTCCCCCTCTGATGGTCTCCTGTGTGTCCTCTGATGGTCTCCTCTGTGTGTCCTCTGTGTCCCCCTCTGATGGTCTCCTCTGTGTCCTCTGATGGTCTCCTCTGTGTCCCCCTCTGATGGTCTCCTCTGTGTCCCCCTCTGATGATCCTCTGTGTGTCCTCTGTGTGTCCTCTGATGGTCTCCTCTGTGTGTCCTCTGTGTCCCCCTCTGATGGTCTCCTCTGTGTCCTCTGATGGTCTCCTCTGTGTCCCCCTCTGATGGTCTCCTCTGTGTCCCCCTCTGATGATCCTCTGTGTGTCCTCTGTGTGTCCTCTGATGGTCTCCTCTGTGTGTCCTCTGTGTCCCCCTCTGATGGTCTCCTCTGTGTCCTCTGATGGTCTCCTCTGTGTCCTCTGATGGTCTCCTCTGTGTCCCCCTCTGATGGTCTCCTCTGTGTCCCCCTCTGATGATCCTCTGTGTGTCCAGGTTGGGTGGATGACAGTCTGTGTGGCCCCGGGCCCCTCTGTCCCGCTCAGTGCACCTGTGTGGACACTGTGGTCCGCTGCAGCAACAAACACCTGCAGAGCCTGCCCCGCGGTCTGCCCCGCAACCTCACCGAACTGTGAGTGTCACAAACACACCTCACAACTGTGAGTGTCACAAACACACAACTGTGAGTCTCATAAACACACAACTGTGAGTGTCATAGACACACACAACTGTGAGTCTCATAAACACCCAACTGTGAGTCTCATAAACACACAACTGTGAGTGTCATAGACACACACAACTGTGAGTCTCATAAACACCCAACTGTGAGTCTCATAAACACACAACTGTGAGTCTCATAAACACACAACTGTGAGTCTCATAAACACAACTGTGAGTCTCATAAACACACAACTGTGAGTCTCATAAACACACACAACTGTGAGTCTCATAAACACACAACTGTGAGTCTCATAAACACACACAACTGTGAGTCTCATAAACACACAACTGTGAGTCTCATAAACACACACAACTGTGAGTCTCATAA
Source organism: Rhinogobius similis (assembly GCA_019453435.1). Lineage (NCBI taxonomy): Eukaryota > Metazoa > Chordata > Actinopteri > Gobiiformes > Gobiidae > Rhinogobius > Rhinogobius similis. The sequence continues at coordinate 9,555,829 of CM033622.1, read as the reverse complement.
ACACACAACTGTGAGTGTCATAAACACACAACTGTGAGTCTCATAAACACACAACTGTGAGTCTCATAAACACACACAACTGTGAGTCTCATAAACACACAACTGTGAGTCTCATAAACACACACAACTGTGAGTCTCATAAACACACAACTGTGAGTCTCATAAACACACACAACTGTGAGTCTCATAAACACACAACTGTGAGTGTCATAAACACACAACTGTGAGTCTCATAAACACACACAACTGTGAGTCTCATAAACACACACAACTGTGAGTGTCATAAACACACACAACTGTGAGTCTCATAAACACACACAACTGTGAGTCTCATAAACACACAACTGTGAGTCTCATAAACACAACTGAGTGTCATAAACACACACAACTGTGAGTCTCATAAACACACAACTGTGAGTCTCATAAACACCCAACTGTGAGTCTCATAAACACACAACTGTGAGTGTCATAGACACACACAACTGTGAGTCTCATAAACACCCAACTGTGAGTGTCATAGACACACACAACTGTGAGTCTCATAAACACAACTGAGTGTCATAAACACACACAACTGTGAGTCTCATAAACACACAACTGTGAGTCTCATAAACACCCAACTGTGAGTCTCATAAACACACAACTGTGAGTGTCATAGACACACACAACTGTGAGTCTCAAACACCCAACTGTGAGTCTCATAAACACACAACTGTGAGTCTCATAAACACCCAACTGTGAGTCTCATAAACACACAACTGTGAGTGTCATAGACACACACAACTGTGAGTCTCAAACACCCAACTGTGAGTCTCATAAACACACAACTGTGAGTCTCATAAACACAACTGAGTGTCATAAACACACACAACTGTGAGTCTCATAAACACCCAACTGTGAGTCTCATAAACACACAACTGTGAGTGTCATAAACACACACAACTGTGAGTCTCATAAGCACACAACTGTGAGTCTCATAAACACAACTGTGAGTCTCATAAACACACAACTGTGAGTCTCATAAACACACAACTGTGAGTCTCATAAACACAACTGTGAGTCTCATAAACACACAACTGTGAGTGTCATAGACACACACAACTGAGTCTCATAAACACACAACTGTGAGTCTCATAAACACACACAACTGTGAGTGTCATAAACACACACAACTGAGTCTCATAAACACACAACTGTGAGTCTCATAAACACACACAACTGTGAGTCTCATAAACACACAACTGTGAGTCTCATAAACACACAACTGTGAGTGTCATAAACACACACAACTGTGAGTCTCATAAACACACAACTGTGAGTCTCATAAACACAACTGAGTGTCATAAACACACACAACTGTGAGTCTCATAAACACAACTGTGAGTCTCATAAACACACAACTGTGAGTGTCATAACTGCCATAAAACAAGTCAAATTTTTGCTGCTGTTGTGTCATATTAAGGACTATTCTAACTATTACTATTATTATTATTCAAATAACTACAATGTCCTATAAATCACACAAAAATTCCTGTTGCTCAATTTTCCACTTTGTTTTTCACAAATGCGGAAATTCCAGTGATTGATTCTTCAAAACGTAAAAGTCGAGTTTCTCAAAGTGTTTTTTTTTCTAACCAGATAGAAGTTATTGTAAGTTTTTTACATTTTTTTTTAGAGAGAGATCTTTATTTCATCGGGCAAAACATTAAGAACTGATTCTTATTTAAATGTTGGAGTCAACAATTTGTTTTGATTCAAACACACATCATTCATTAATAAAACATTTACACAAATCTTTAAAAATGTCCTTCAATTTACATTTAAAAGCAAAAAAGAAATCCTAGACTCCATTTGTAGTGAGTTCTGAGCCAAATTCCAGTCAAATGACACGAGGCCCGGAACTTTTAGTTTCCCAAAAAAAAAAAAGGTTTTTATTTAAACTTGAAAAAGCTGAATTTAATTTAAACCAAAATAAAACCAAGAAGTTATTTATTAATTGACGAATAGTTAAAATTTAAATTTAGAAGTTCCAAATCAATACACTGCTGTCTTTTTATCAACATGTTCATTCATGAAATTTACAAAAGAAATGAAAATAATGAAATAATAATAATACTCTGACATTGTTTACTTATTTTTACAATTTTTTGTGAGAAACAGTGCAGAAAGAGGTCATGAATATGAGCTTTTTAATGATGATCTTGTCCACGTTTATGTACAAAAAGAATTATTACTCTATTTTTATTGGTTCTTTTCTGCAAATTGCTAAAAATAAATAAATAAAAATACAGAGCACATGTAAGATCAATACAATAACGTCTCTACAGATAATGAAAGTATTGATTGAAATTAAGATCAATTCCCTGCAGCTTCATGATGTTACTGAGCAGGTTTGGGCTTTAAAGCTTCAGTTTTGTCGTTTTTATTGTTCGACGTTGGAGTTTAAAGGTGCGTTCTGTGTCTGTGGCAGATATCTGGACGGAAACCAGTTCACCAGCGTCCCCAAAGAACTGGCGTCGTTCAAGTTCCTGCAGCTCGTGTGAGTAAAAAGCACACATTCACACATCGCGGTTCGTACAGTGTTTATTTATCCACGTTTTGTCGCTTCACACAATAAAACACGGCTCTCGGTTTCGTCTGGGTTCAGGTTTTTCTGGTCTGGGTGTGTGTAGTTTTGCGTGTGTCCAGCAGAGGGCGCTGTGGGCTGCGTTTCACACTGGAGACGTTCACCGGCTGCGTTTTACAGGCTGTTGCTTTTATTTGACTCCTGTTTTGAATCGGATTAAGGCGAGACGCTGCAGGTGAATAGGAAAAAAGCGTAAATTTAACTATATGAATTGTAAACGTCTCCTGTGGTTTAGTCAAATAAATGTAAGAAAAAAATTTATTACAAGTTATTAGTTATTTCATGTTTTTAGATGGAAATGACGCATTTTAGGTGTAAAAACGGTCAAAAGTACATGTACTTTGGACATTTAAATCTGAAAAATTGACTGTTTCTTGGTCAGTTTGTTATATATTACAAAAAACTTTACAGAGGGTATTTTGGATTTCTTATTTAGTTATTTATTTATTTTATTTTTATTATTTTTTTATTTCGTTTGTTATTTTTTATTTATTTCGACGGAAAATTGTCCTAAAAATTCAAACTTCGCCTAATTTTTTTCACTTAAAACTTCACTAAATCAGATTAAGAATTAGAAATCAACAAATCCTTCTGTACGTTTGGTCTAAATCTTGAATCCAAAAAAAAAAAATTGAGTCCAGATTGTACAGTTTGGTGTAGGATCTACTTTAAGGCTGATCTTTATGTCTCGAGGGACAAAAATGCATTTTAAGAAAACAACCTTTGAAGTTACAATGTCCCAGAGAAATCTATGGATGAAGTGGATTCAATGGAAGAATAAAACATCTTTAGGAGCAGATTGGACACGTTTGTCGTTTCTACATGAAACTCGATATGTTGACAGAGCAAACTGACCCAAAAAAGAGTTTTGCCTGTAGTGTCTCGCATTAAACCACTTTTAATATTTATATAATCACAGAAAAACATCAAAACATCACTTTTAGCTAAAACAAAAAAAATCAAGTCTATCTAAGCACTTTATTTCTTTTTCCTGATTGTATTGTATTTTGTATTTTGTTTTACAGCAAAGACAGACGAACAAAACAAAAAAGAAAAAAGAGGAGGCGTCTTATAAGATGGAGAGTGTTTGTTTGTTTTGAGGCAGTGCACACTGTTCTCTGCTGATAGATCGCTGTAATGTAATACAACAGGATATTTAGACTTCAGTGACCTTCATCTTGTCGTCAGCTACAAAATATATGGACAATTGTCTGTTTGTCGACATGAAAACACGTTTGACAGGTAGAAAAGTGGATATGTGCTGGATATTTAGTTGTTTGTGGAGGTAAATAGCAGTTTATTTGTGAATTCCGTCCGTTTATGTTGTGTTTGATTTGATTATAATGACATGGGCGCTCAGAATTTCAATAGGCTATTTATTTCCAAACGACTCGCTCATTGTATCACTGAGTACTTCTTGTCTCTGTGAGGTGTTTGCAGAGTCACACTGAGGCCGGTCTACAGGGGCCAAAGGGCGTGTCCCAACCTCTTTAAAGGGAACAGATTCTGCTACAGTGACTTTTTTGAGCTTTTAATCCTGTTCTAACAATGTTCCATCATCAAAAACACACCTGGAGTAGCATTCAGCTGCATTCACGCTGTTTTGAGGAATGTTTATTAGAAAATCCTCTCCCCTCCGAGCGTCAAACACACTTCCTGCTGAACATCCAGGATTCTCGGCCGTATTTTCAGACTTCATACGTCATTTATCTGAGAATCTTCTGCTGTTTTAAGTCTTTAAATCATCGCTAAACTCTGCCTCTAAACACGATCACTGCTGCAGCAAATCCACACAATGACGTCTTTTCAGCGCTAACTTCACTAGATTGTATATAGCGCTGGCGCCATCTGCTGGCTGGATGCACTCGGTGTCATTTCATAGTGACTGATAACACAAGTCTTAGAATTAATAAACTTTTTCTTGTTTGTTTTAAACATAAGATGGAAAATTTGAGGCACTCAAGCATGTTTAAAGGCTAACAGCAATATGAAAAATGCAGAATATTTTTGCTTTTTTTGTTGTTGTTTGCACCCTGATTTTAGACGTGTAAAATACTGACACTGGTGACTCAGTTTGGTCAGAACCCGGACCTGACTAAAAGTAATAGATCTTATAGCTCACACTGACAGCATTTAAAGACTTTAAACATGAGAGTAATACGTCCCCAGAGACACTTTTGTGTTAATAAAGGATGTTTGTGGGTCAATGCTAACGCTAGTGCTAATTTTTAAGCATAATAAAGATAAAAATGAAACAAATTTAAGTAAAAAACAGAGGTAATTTCCAAATAAAAACAATCAGGTAGTCTTTTGTGCCGCTCTCATTCTCCACATGTTTTCAGTTCCTTCCTGACGCTGCTTTGTCCTCGTGTGTTTTATGTGTTTGAATGTCGGCTGCTCTGTGCTCTGTGTAACTCTGTGTAAATTTCATCTCACACATTTCTAACTTTTGTTGTTTTTCTTTCAGAGATTTGAGCAACAACAAGATCAGCGCTCTGTCCGACGACTCTTTGTCCAACATGAGCCAGCTCACCACTCTGTGAGTGTCTGTACTCTGTTATTAAAGCTGTAGCTCCTTCAGTGCTTTATCGATGGTGTCGTTGTCCGCTGTTGTATTATTTGTAGTTAATCCTTCAACACTTTTGGCAGAATTGCACGTTTTTGTTTTGCCTTTATTGTCTTACCTTAAAACAAGAAAGCACAGTGGTTATTATTGATGATTTAGTTCTATGAAAAAGGATGGGAACCACGATAAACGACAATATTAAAACTACTTTATGCCACTGACGCTGTATAAACCCAAACAAAGTCAATCTAAATGCAAAATATTGTTTAAAATATCAGCTACAATAAATAAATAGCCGAGTGAAACAGTGTTTTAGTTTGCTGTTGCCGATAAAGAGTTCTAAAACCTTGAAATAGCTCCAGAAAGTGCACGAAAAACATCCATGTGACAAATATAAAGCCACAGATATGTTATTCTTTCTATCACTCAGTGGCGGACCTAGGAATTTGGGGGCCAAAGTCAAAATTAAATACAGGCCTCTCCTCATCAAGAGTAATTTTCTATAACTTTTTTTTTTTTTATTAAACAGGGGGTTTCGTGGAGAATATTTAACAAATCAGACCATATTTCCCATTTGTTGGTACATTTTAACTCACATTCAGCTGATTTATGTGATTTGATTTTATTTACAATTTAACTTTGGGAGAATTCATACATTTTACAATCCCAGACTATTTTGTCGGTCTTTTTCTTGTTTAAAAGCACACAATACTTTACTGTGAAACTGAGAGTGAAGCAACCGTTTGGGGCACCCTTGAAGTTGGGGGCCCCCAGCGATTGTGACCCGTTGCCTAATGGTAAGTCCGCCCCTGATCAGACTGTTTGTAGTAATTATCAGGCCTGTGAGAGTCGTCTTTAGGGGACGGAGAGTGTCTTGCAGCCCCGGTGTGAGTACAAGTAGTAGATTCACTTTGCCACTGCATCCAACAGATCAGTTTGTGGATGCAAAACAACTTCCTCCAACTAAATTCAGACGAGACAGAAATAATTGTGTTTGGCCCGCAGAAACAGAGAGAAAGTGTCAGCAGTCACCTCCAGTCCTTAAAACCTTCAAATCAAGTGAGAAATTTAGGTGTAATAATGGACTCAGACTTGAATTTTGACAGCCACATCAAATCCATAATATCAGCAGCTTTTTACCATCTGAAGAACATTGCCAAAATAAAAAATATAGTGTCTAACCCAGACTTGGAGAGACTTATCCATGCGTTTATCTCCAGTAGGTTAGACTACTGTAACGGCCTGTTCACTGGCCTCTCCAAACGAGCTGTAAAACAGCTGCAGTACATCCAGAATGCTGCTGCTCGAGTCCTGACTAGAACCAGGAAGTACGATCACATTAGTCCTGTACTCAGGTCTCTGCTTCAGGCTCAGAGAATCGACTTTAAAGCAGCTCTGATTGTATTTAAGTCTCTCCACGGCCAAGCACCAAAGTACATCTCTGAACTGTTAGTACCATACGAACCATCTCACACTCTGAGGACCTCAGGGACCGGCCTCCTGGTGGTGCCCAGAGTCAGGACTAAACATCGGCGTTCCAGTTTTATGGAGCTAAAATCTGGAACAGTCTCCCCGAAGACGTGAGACAGGCCCCCCACACTGCCAGTATTTAAATCTAGGCTTAAAACTGTTCTGTTTAGCTGTGCATATGGTTAAGGGAATTTGATCTGTATTTTATTGTGTCATGTGCATTTTAATGTATTTATTTACGCTCTTATTGTGATTGTATTGTGAGTTTTTATGTGTTTTTATGACTGTAAAGCATTTTGTATAAATTTTGATTTGATTTGATACAAAGGCTGTGAAGGTTCAAACTCGAGTGCGTTTTGTGTTTCAGGATCCTCAGCTACAACTCTCTGCGCTGCATCCCTCCTCAGGCTCTGGCCGGACTGCGCTCGCTCAGGCTCCTGTAAGACTCTCACGTTTCACTGATTAACAAGAAATTACGTCAGAGTGTCACAAATTAACAGAGCTCCTCAGCTTTAGTCAGAACAATCCTGGTTTTACTGATAATTGTGATATTAAAGGAGACGTAGTGTGCAAAATCAACTCTAATAATGAGCTTTTAATCCTACCACAGCTGCGTTTCCACCACATTATTTTACTCAAAGTTGTGTTTTGAGTGATTCCTGCAGGTTTGAGTTAATCCCGTTTGTCCTGCAGCTGAGGCTCGAGGCTCAGAAAAGTCCTGTTTTAGATCAATATTATGGTTTACAAAGAATAAAATGTAAAATTATGATTGATTTATGTTAAAGTTCAATATTAAATACATGAAAAAAGCATAATATGTCTCCTTTAATGTTGATTTATTCACAATTAAAGCAAAGTTTCATTGCGTTTATGTTTTGCTTTGTTTATATTTTGTTTAAGTAGAGCTGCAGCTAGCGTTTATTTGAGCAGTCGACAGTCAAACTATTATTTCTATTGTACACTGACAATTTTTACTCACATTTTTAACCAAATTAAGGTTCAAATACGTCAAAGGCTTCTAGATTGACAATATTGACGAATAAAGTGTGTTGTTTACGAAAGTTAGAAGTTACTTTTTCTTTTTTGACGTTTATATTTCATAATGCCTCTGTCTTCGTCATAAAAGATCTTTTCGTCTGCATTTTAGTGTCTGCTTAGTCCAGATAACGATCAAAATACGATTCGTTTTTTACAGATGATCAATTGTGACACCCTTATTTTATGGCCAATTCAATTTCTGTTCATTTTACGATAACTCCATACAGTATTTTTGGTCATATATATCCTTCATCATCATATATATTTTACTGATTTATTATTTACACCTAAAACACTGATCGCGCTCCAGTTTAAGGTGATAATGTGTTGGATTGTGTCGTTCTTCAGTTCGCTTCACGGGAACGAGATCTCGGAGCTGCAGAAAGGGATCTTCAGTGACGTGGCCTCGCTCTCTCATCTGTGAGTTCTCCGTCCTTTCTACGCAGTTTTAATTAATCCGAAGCTTAAACGAGTCCGAACTCTTTAAATTGATGACGTTGATGCAAAAGAAAACTAAAAAACTGCCCAGTAATTTTAGTAACATTTGTAATTCTCACAGCGAGTGGAAAAAACGCATGAGAAGACAATGGTGGGTGATGATATTTTGTCCTGTAAAAGCTCAAAACACGATGAAAATGTGAAAACGCTGTGAAAACACACGCTCTGGTCTGGTCCTGGGTTAGTCCTGGTCTGGTCCTGATCTGGTCCTGGTTTGGTCCTGGTTTGGTCCTGGTCTGGTCCTGGTCTGGTCCTGGTTTGGTCCTGGTCTGGTCCTGGTCTGGTCCTGGTCTGGTCCTGGTTTGGTCCTGGTCTGGTCCTGGTTTGGTCCTGGTTTGGTCCTGGTCTGGTCTTGGTCTGGTCCTGGTCTGGTCCTGGTCTGGTCCTGGTTTGGTCCTGGTTTGGTCCTGGTCTGGTCCTGGTCTGGTCCTGGTTTGGTCCTGGTCTGGTCCTGGTTTGGTCCTGGTCTGGTCCTGGTTTGGTCCTGGTTTGGTCCTGGTCTGGTCTTGGTCTGGTCCTGGTCTGGTCCTGGTCTGGTCCTGGTCTGGTCTGGTCCTGGTCTGGTCCTGGTCTGGTCCTGGTCTGGTCCTGGTTTGGTCCTGGTCTGGTCCTGGTCTGGTCCTGGTCTGGTCCTGGTCTTGTCCTGGTCTTGTCCTGGTCTGGTCCTGGTCTGGTCCTGGTCTTGTCCTGGTCTTGTCCTGGTCTTGTCCTGGTCTGGTCCTGGTCTTGTCCTGGTCTTGTCCTGGTCTTGTCCTGGTCTTGTCCTGGTCTGGTCCTGGTTTGGTCCTGGTCTTGTCCTGGTCTGGTCCTGGTCTGGTCCTGGTCTTGTCCTGGTCTTGTCCTGGTCTTGTCCTGGTCTTGTCCTGGTCTGGTCCTGGTTTGGTCCTCGTCTGGTCCTGGTCTGGTCCTGGTCTGGTCCTGGTTTGGTCCTGGTCTGGTCCTGGTCTGGTCCTGGTCTGGTCTTGGTCTGGTCCTGGTTTGGTCCTGGTTTGGTCCTGGTCTGGTCCTGGTTTGGTCCTGGTCTGGTCCTGGTCTGGTCCTGGTCTGGTCTCTGGTCTGGTCTCTGGTCTGGTCCTGGTCTGGTCTCTGGTCTGGTCCTGGTCTGGTCTCTGGTCTGGTCCTGGTTTGGTCCTGGTCTGGTCCTGGCCTGGTCCTGGTCTGGTCCTGGTTTGGTCCTGGTTTGGTCCTGGTTTGGTCCTGGTCTGGTCCTGGTCTTGTCCTGGTCTGGTCCTGGTCTGGTCCTGGTCTTGTCCTGGTCTGGTCTCTGGTCTGGTCTCTGGTCTGGTCCTGGTCTGGTCTCTGGTCTGGTCCTGGTCTGGTCTCTGGTCTGGTCCTGGTTTGGTCCTGGTTTGGTCCTGGTTTGGTCCTGGTCTGGTCTCTGGTCTGGTCTCTGGTCTTGTCCTGGTCTGGTCTCTGGTCTGGTCCTGGCCTGGTCCTGGTCTGGTCCTGGTCTGGTCCTGGTCTGGTCCTGGTCTTGTCCTGGTCTTGTCCTGGTCTTGTCCTGGTCTTGTCCTGGTCTTGTCCTGGTCTGGTCCTGGTCTTGTCCTGGTCTTGTCCTGGTCTGGTCCTGGTCTGGTCCTGGTCTTGTCCTGGTCTTGTCCTGGTCTGGTCCTGGTCTGGTCCTGGTCTGGTCCTGGTCTGGTCCTGGTTTGGTCCTGGTTTGGTCCTGGTCTGGTCTTGGTCTGGTCCTGGTCTGGTCCTGGTTTGGTCCTGGTCTGGTCCTGGTTTGGTCCTGGTCTGGTCCTGGTCTGGTCCTGGTCTGGTCTCTGGTCTGGTCTCTGGTCTGGTCTCTGGTCTGGTCCTGGTCTGGTCTCTGGTCTGGTCCTGGTCTGGTCTCTGGTCTGGTCCTGGTTTGGTCCTGGTTTGGTCCTGGTCTGGTCTCTGGTCTGGTCTCTGGTCTGGTCCTGGTTTGGTCCTGGTCTGGTCCTGGCCTGGTTCTGGTCTGGTCCTGGTCTGGTCCTGGTTTGGTCCTGGTTTGGTCCTGGTCTTGTCCTGGTCTTGTCCTGGTCTTGTCCTGGTCTGGTCCTGGTCTTGTCCTGGTCTTGTCCTGGTCTTGTCCTGGTCTTGTCCTGGTCTGGTCCTGGTCTGGTCCTGGTCTGGTCCTGGTCTTGTCCTGGTCTGGTCCTGGTCTGGTCCTGGTCTGGTCCTGGTCTTGTCCTGGTCTTGTCCTGGTCTTGTCCTGGTCTGGTCCTGGTTTGGTCCTGGTCTGGTCCTGGTCTGGTCCTGGTCTGGTCCTGGTCTGGTCCTGGCCTGGTCCTGGTTTGGTCCTGGTCTGGTCTTGGTCTGGTCCTGGTTTGGTCCTGTTCTGGTCCTGGTCTGGTCCTGGTCTGGTCTCTGGTCTGGTCTCTGGTCTGGTCTCTGGTCTGGTCCTGGTCTGGTCCTGGTCTGGTCCTGGTCTTGTCCTGGTCTTGTCCTGGTCTTGTCCTGGTCTGGTCCTGGTTTGGTCCTGGTTTGGTCCTGGTCTGGTCCTGGTCTGGTCCTGGTCTGGTCCTGGTCTTGTCCTGGTCTTGTCCTGGTCTGGTCTCTGGTCTGGTCCTGGTCTTGTCCTGGTCTTGTCCTGGTCTTGTCTCTGGTCTGGTCCTGGTTTGGTCCTGGTTTGGTCCTGGTCTGGTCTCTGGTCTGGTCTCTGGTCTGGTCTCTGGTCTGGTCCTGGTCTGGTCCTGGTCTGGTCCTGGTCTTGTCCTGGTCTTGTCCTGGTCTTGTCCTGGTCTGGTCCTGGTTTGGTCCTGGTTTGGTCCTGGTCTGGTCTCTGGTCTGGTCCTGGTCTGGTCCTGGTCTTGTCCTGGTCTTGTCCTGGTCTGGTCTCTGGTCTGGTCCTGGTTTGGTCCTGGTTTGGTCCTGGTCTGGTCTCTGGTCTGGTCTCTGGTCTGGTCCTGGTCTTGTCCTGGTCTTGTCCTGGTCTTGTCCTGGTCTGGTCTCTGGTCTGGTCTCTGGTCTGGTCCTGGTTTGGTCCTGGTTTGGTCCTGGTCTGGTCTCTGGTCTGGTCCTGGTCTGGTCCTGGTCTTGTCCTGGTCTTGTCCTGGTCTGGTCTCTGGTCTGGTCCTGGTTTGGTCCTGGTTTGGTCCTGGTCTGGTCTCTGGTCTGGTCTCTGGTCTGGTCCTGGTCTTGTCCTGGTCTTGTCCTGGTCTTGTCCTGGTCTGGTCCTGGTCTGGTCTCTGGTCTGGTCTCTGGTCTGGTCTCTGGTCTGGTCCTGGTCTGGTCCTGGTCTGGTCCTGGTCTGGTCCTGGTCTTGTCCTGGTCTTGTCCTGGTCTTGTCCTGGTCTGGTCCTGGTCTGGTCCTGGTTTGGTCCTGGTCTGGTCTCTGGTCTGGTCCTGGTCTGGTCCTGGTCTTGTCCTGGTCTGGTCTCTGGTCTGGTCCTGGTTTGGTCCTGGTTTGGTCCTGGTCTGGTCTCTGGTCTGGTCTCTGGTCTGGTCCTGGTCTTGTCCTGGTCTTGTCCTGGTCTTGTCCTGGTCTGGTCTCTGGTCTGGTCTCTGGTCTGGTCCTGGTTTGGTCCTGGTTTGGTCCTGGTCTGGTCTCTGGTCTGGTCCTGGTTTGGTCCTGGTCTGGTAGAAAATTAATGAATGAACGTATTAATACACTAAATAAACTCTAAATTAGAAAATCATTCAAACCTGTCATACGCACTTTAAATAACTATTTAAAACATTATCCAATTTTTCCAGTATGAACCCAAGATCATGTCAGAAATTTGAATATTTTTCCAAATTTTTCACACCAAGTACAGCAGCTGCCAACAATTATTCTAGTTCTCGATTTGCCAGAGATAATTTATTGGCCCGAGCCAGTAAACTGGCGAGGGACATTGTGTTTCGTCGGTTTCTTGCTTCTTATTTTTCTCGTTTTCTTACTCTTCGCGGCCCTTTTTGACCCAGTGAACATGCACGAAAAGTCTTCAATGGGGGTATAGTCGTGATCGGCCCGGAAAAAAATTTCGTATTTCGTGCGTCTCGAGAGCGTCCGACCCGGCCCGAACGAGCAGCACCGGCCCGAATCGGACCCCTATGGGAAATGGGACGAGCAAATTTTGCCCGACACGCACGAAACTCGGAACAGTGATAGAGAACAGTGACCCGAGCAAAACATGACATTGGAGCGCGGCCCTCGGACCAAGCGCACGGCGGCCATATTGGACCAAAGTCGCCACGCCAGTTTGACTTTTTTTTTTTGACGGAGAACATGGACTAGGGCTTTTGCCACACGTGGGTCTGGCACACATTTATGCGATCGGGACACATTGAAATTTAATAATCTGCCACTTTTATTCGTATATCTCGAATGGTCTCGCCGTGGCTCGCCATCGACAAACGCCTTCGTTTCCTGTTTTTCCGATCGCATGTCACGGCTACACGCTTGGACTGAGAGAGCTGTAATTTCAGTCACAAGTGCGTAATTATGGTCTGAATGTAATGCATTAATAAAAGTTAATTAAAAGTACTCGCTAGCGCCACCTACCTATTAAGTCAAACATCGACTTTGTCCGATTTGGACGAAACTTGGGGAATATGTCCAGTGCAGGGCGCCATGAAAAAAAATGAATTAGTGATATGGTGCATTTATCACCGTTGGCCACCAGGGGCGCAAAGAGTACTCACCAAATCATTTAAATAGCTCCTGCACGCACATGCATACTCCGATCGACATGAAATTTGAAACACACGTAAACGTAAAGCTGCTGAATCCATTTATATGCGCACAATAACAATCAACCCTATGGCGCCACCTGTAGGAGCGCACTAAATTACAATGGGGAGAAAAACAATTACTTTGACTTTTATTAGTGAAAATTTGCAGACAATTCCTAGACGACCTCCTGATCAGAAAAGCCAATGAGACCCATAGCCTATTTTTCACATTTTTGCCTCTAGAGCCCTCCAGAGCTCCCATTCATTGTCTATGGGAGTCGGACTCTCTTCACATTTCTTACTCTTCGCGGCCCTTTTTGACCCAGTGAACATGCACGAAAAGTCTTCAATGGGGGTATAGTCGCGATCGGCCCGGAAAAGAATTTCGTATTTCACGCGTCTCGAGAGCGTCCGACCCGAACCGAACGAGCAGCACCGGCCCGAATCGGACCCCTATGGGAAATGGGACGAGCAAATTTTGCCCGACACGCACGAAACTCGGAACAGTGATAGAGAACAGTGAACCGAGCAAAACATGACATTGGAGCGCGGCCCTCGGACCAAGCGCACGGCGGCCATATTGGACCGAAGTCGCCACGCCAGTTTGACTTTTTTTTTTTTGACGGAGAACATGGACTAGGGCTTTTGCCACACGTGGGTCTGGCATACATTTATGCGATCGGGACACATTGAAATTTAATAATCTGCCACTTTTTTGGCCTATCTCGTGTGGTTTAGTCATGACTTCCTGTGAAAAATCGCCTCTATTTCCTGTTTCTCTGCGTGCTCCTCAAAGGCACATGGACTGGACCCACAGAGTCCAAATTACCACCAATGATTGAGAATTAAATACTACACAAAATAGACTAGGGAGCACAGGACCACGAATCACTATAGCGCCCCCTACAGTTCAGTTAAATGCTCCAAGCTTGTCCGATTGACACCAAATTTGGGGATATGATTCTTCGCTTAATAAGATGCAAAAAAGTCAATGAGACCCATAGCCTATTTTTTACACTTTTGCCTCTAGAGCCCCCCAGAGCTCCAATTCATTCTCTATGGGGGTCGGACACTCTTCATACAAGCCTGCAATAAAAAAAAACTAAAAAATGCAGGACAGCCACCAAACTCAATATAGTGACTCCTTTTAAGGGACATTAATGGCGCATGTTGGAGAAATAGTGTTATCCTAAGGACAAGGTGGTCAAACCGACGGCTGACATCCGTGCCTCTCCTCACCTATCTCCCACATTTGTTGAATGAGCAGACTGTATTCGCCCTGTACGACCCGCGTTGTATTTAGCGGCCGGACATGCCGTCTTCACTCATTTCTTTCTGTCTCCTCGGCCAGCGCATGTAAAAGAAGCAGGTCGTCATCCTCTTCATCTTCAAACATCATCCTCTCCTCTTCCTCCTCCTCTCTCATCCACTCAAAAACTACATCTGCCATTGCTAAAACGATATCAACTGAGCTGTCAGCGACGGGGTAATCTCCATAGAAACAGCCTGGAAACAGTGGGGATCACGGGGGGCGGGGTCTGAATGAGTTCGGCTGCGGCGCAAGCTGAAGTATGAATGCCAGAGCCGAAACGAAGTTTGTTCTTGTTCTTACAACCTGGGGCGCACGAACAAAGTTCGTACTTCTTATGAAGTATGAATTGGCCTTTACTCTTCGCGGCCCTTTTTGACCCAGTAAACATGCACGAAAAGTCTTCAATGGGGGTATAGTCGCGATCGGCCCGGAAAAGAATTTCGTATTTCGCGCGTCTCGAGAGCGTCCGACCCGAACGAGCGAGCAGCACCGCCCGAATCGGACCCTATGGGAAATGGGACGAGCAAATTTTGCCCGACACGCACGAAACTCGGAACAGTGATAGAGAACAGTGACCCGAGCAAAACATAATTGGTGCTCAGTCGTCAGACCAACGACATGGCGGCCATATTGATTTTTATTTCACACGCCACTTTAAGTTTTTATTTTCCATTGAGAACTTGTCCTAGGGTTTTGTCCCGACATCGGTCTAACGCACACGTGCCTAATCAAGACAGATTGAAGTTTAATAATCTGCCTTTTTTTTTTGGCCTATCTCGCACGGTTTAGTCATGACTTCCTGTGAAATATCGCCTCTATTTCCTGTTTCTCTGCGTGCTCCTCAAAGACACATGCACTGGACCTACAGAGTCCAAATTGCCACCAATGATGGAGAATTAAATACTACACACAATAGACTAGGGAGCACAGGACCACGAATCACTATAGCGCCCCCTACAGTTCAGTTAAAAGCTGCAAGCTTGTCCGATTTACACCAAATTTGGGGAGATGATTCTTTGCTTCATAAGATGCAAAAAAGTCAATGGGACCCATGCCCTATTCTTCAGAATTTTGCCTCTAGAGCCCTCCAGAGCTCCCATTCATTGTCTATGGGAGTCGGACACTCTTCATACAAGGCTGCAATAAAAAACAACTAAAACCTGCAGGACAGCCACCAAAATCAATACAGAGACTCCATTTGAGGGACATTAATGGGTCATAACTGTATTTTTCCTGAAACTAATAAACAGCCTCTACAGTGCCACCTTTTGGGTGAGGCCTATGGAGAGGGAGACACATTTACTTTGGAGGAGGCCCATAAAATTTGGCACAGTGATAGTACACATAAAAAGCACCCTAAAACATAATTGGTGCTCAGTCATCAGACCAACGACAAGGCGGCCATATTGATTTTAATTTTAAACGCCACTTTAAGTTTTTATTTTCCATTCAGAACTTGTCCTAGGGTTTTGTCCCGAGACCGGTCTAACCTACACGCGTCTAATCAAGACAGATTGGAATTTAATAATCTGCCAATTTTTTTGGCCTATCTCGCACGGTTTTATCGTGATTTCCTGTATAAAAACTCCTTAATTTTCTGTTAATTTTAATATCTCTCCTAGCCACAGGTATTGCCCTGCAGAGCCCAAACTGTAGTCACTGATGCAGAATAAAATATTAAACGGAACAGACTCGGGAGCACATAAGCAGGTTTCACTATAGCGCCCCCTGCTGGTCATGTAAAAGTACCAACATTTCCTAATTTCCACGAAATCTTGTAAACTGATTTTAAGCGGCAAAAGCTGCAAAAAAGTCAATTACACCGATGTCCTATTTTGGATTGTTTGGCCTGGGGGGCCATGCATATTCCCCATTCATTTCCTATGAGACAGGTCATAAGTCTATGGAGAGGCCAAAATTATTTCGAGCAAAGTCAGTGAAACCCAGCAGACGTATTATTTAGAGCATTTCGATCAAACAAGTCAATTACATCGAAGCCGTGTTTTGGACGGTTTCGCCACTTCTGGAAAGCAGCGCCCGCCAATGCACTTCTATAGGGACACCACCCGGTGTGAGTGGGGGGAGGGGGGGTCACGGGGGCCCGGGTGACGCTCAGAGGAGGAGGACGGTGCCCCGGGGCGGTTTGGGACCGGCCGAGGCCGTGTGGGAAGGCGGTCGCGCGCGGGGCGAGGGCCATCATCGCCGCTTTGCGGCTTTAATATTGTAAATTGATTTTCAAATGCATTGTTTACCAGATTAAGATGCTGATTGAAAACTTTGTGAGAGAGAATTATATAAAAATGTGTTTTTTTGATCCAATAATGCAGCTGTTTTTGTGATCAAACGTCCTGTTTAGTCCAGATATGATTATGTTATTTGCCAATTAGTCACGGTTATTTAAATTAATCATTCCTACACTGCAAAACATGAATTTCCAGATGAGTTAAAATGTCTTGTTTTTAGGATATTAATCTTAATTCCAGACATTTTGACTTGTTAAGATTAGAGTATCTGTGATGAAACTAGATTATTTTATTTACATTACTTTCTTCAAGGCAAATAATCTGTCAATAGATTAAGATTATTTTACTTTACCGTTGCCAATGTATTTTCTTATTTTAATCTAAATTATTGTATAATCTGTCAGAAGAACCAGTGAAATATTCTGCATCATGTAAGAAATGTAATCGTATTGAGTCAGATCTGCTCAAATCCAGATAAAAATTGTAAACTCTAGTCATTTTAAGAGAGATTAGACATATGTTTTTGCTGCGTGGTCCTAATTTTGACCTTGGATTTGAGACAGTGTGAAAAATCTCTCCCTTGTGATCTGCGTTTCCTCCTTAAGAGAACAAGGAGGTCACATGACTCGGAGTGAACCTACTGACCCTGCTCTGTCTCCATCAATAAACCTGAACCAGAGCCATAGATCTTATGTGTTTTCACTCGATTTCCATTGCGTTTTGTCCACTCGATGTAAGATCCAGACGTTTTTTTGCAGTTTTTCTACAGTCTTTCGTTACGAGGCGGCAGGTTTTGATGTTTTTACTGTTTTTACTGTGATAAAGCCTCCTGCAGCAGAGGAAGAGCTCCCTCGTGTGGACAGA
>CM033622.1:9453589-9533589 GCA_019453435.1 Rhinogobius similis | reverse complement strand
CTTTCATCCTTTCTCTTTGTCTGTCCCTCCCTCTTTCCCTCCCTCTCTCTTCTCTCCTTCCCTCTCTTACTCTCTCTCTCCCTCCCTCTTTCCCTCCTTCTCTCTCCATCGCTCTCTCTTTTCTCTCCTTCCCTCTCTTACTCTCTCTCCCTCCCTCTTTCTCTCCATCACTCTCCCTCCCTCTCTTTCTCCCTCTATCTTCTCTCTATTCTCTCCTTCCCTCTCTCCCTCCCTCTTTCTCTCCCTCACGCTCTCTCCCTCTTTTTCTCTCTCTTCTCTTTTTTCCCTCTTTCTCTCTCCCTCTTCTCTCTCACATTTCCCTCCCTCTCTCACTCTCTCTCTCCCCCTCTCTTTCTTCCCTCCCTCTCATTTTTTGCTTCCCTCCCTCCTCTCCCTCCATCCCTCTCGTTCTTTGCTTTTCTCTCCCTAACTCTTTCTTTCTCTCTCTCTCTCTCTCTGTCTTTCTTAGCTCTTTTCTCTCCCCCCTCTCCCTTTCTTTCTTAGCTCTTCTCTCTCTCTCTCCCTCCCTCCCTCCCTCCCTCCCTCCCTCTCTCCCTCTCGTTCTTTGCTCTTCTCTCCTTTTCTCTCCTTCTCCCTCTCTCTCCCCCTCTCGTTCTTTGCTCTTCTCCTCCCTCCCTCCCTCCCTCCCTCCCTCCCTCGCCCCCTCTCCCTTCCCCTCACTCTCTCTCCCTGTCTTTCTTAGCTCTTCTCTCCCCCTCTCTCCTTCTCCCTCTCATTCTTTGCTCCTCTCCCTCCCTCCCTCTTTCTCTCACTCTCTCCCTGTCTTTCTTAGCTCTTCTCTCCCTCTCTCCCTCTCGTTCTTTGCTCTCCTCCCTCCCTCCCTCCCTCCCTTTCTTTCTCTCTCACTCTCTCCCTGTCTTTCTTAGCTCTTCTCTCCCTCTCTCTCCTTCTCCCTCTCGTTCTTTGCTCTTCTCTCCTTCTCTCTTTCTCTATCTAAATCTCTTTCCATTTCCCTGTCTTTCTTAGCTCTTCTCTCTCCCTCTCTCTCTCCCCCTCGTTCTTTGCTTTTCTCTCCCTAACTCTTTCTTTCTCTCTCTCTCTCTCTGTCTTTCTTAGCTCTTTTCTCTCCCCCCTCTCCCTTTCTTTCTTAGCTCTTCTCTCTCTCCTTCTCCCTCTCTCCCTCTCGTTCTTTGCTCTTCTCTCCTTTTCTCTCCTTCTCCCTCTCTCTCCCCCTCTCGTTCTTTGCTCTTCTCCTCCCTCCCTCCCTCCCTCGCCCTCTCTCCCTTCCCCTCACTCTCTCTCCCTGTCTTTCTTAGCTCTTCTCTCCCTCTCTCTCCTTCTGCCTTTCATTCTTTGCTCCTCTCCCTCCCTCCCTCTCTTTCTCACTCTCTCTCCCTGTCTTTCTTAGCTCTTCTCTCCCTCTCTCCCTCTCGTTCTTTGCTCTCCTCCCTCCCTCCCTCCCTCCCTCCCTTTCTTTCTCTCACTCTCTCCCTGTCTTTCTTAGCTCTTCTCTCCCTCTCTCTCCTTCTCCCTCTTGTTCTTTGCTCTTCTCTCCTTCTCTCTTTCTCTATCTAAATCTCTTTCCATTTCCCTGTCTTTCTTAGCTCTTCTCTCTCCCTCTCTCTCTCCCTCTCGTTCTTTGCTCTTCTCCCCCCTCCCTTCCTCCCTCTCTCCCTCCCTCCCTCTCGTTCTTTGCTCCTTTCCCTCCCTCTCTCTCTCCCTGTCTTTCTTAGCTCTTCTCTCTCCCTCTCTCTCTCCCTCTCGTTCTTTGCTCTTCTCCCCCCTCCCTTCCTCTCTCTCCCTCCCTCCCTCTCGTTCTTTGCTCCTTTCCCTCCCTCTCTCTCTCCCTGTCTTTCTTAGCTCTTCTCTCTCCCTCTCTCTCTCCCTCTCGTTCTTTGTTCTTCTCCCCCCTCCCTTCCTCCCTCTCTCCCTCTCGTTCTTTGCTCCTCTCCCTCCCTCCCTCCCTCCCCCTCTCTCTTTCTCTCACTCTCTCCCTGTCTTTCTTAGCTCTTCTCTCCCTCCCCCTCTCTCTTTCTCTCACTCTCTCCCTGTCTTTCTTAGCTCTTCTCTCCCTCCCCCTCCCCCTCTCTCGTTCTCTCACTCTCTCCCTGTCTTTCTTAGCTCTTCTCTCCCTCCCCCTCTCCCTCCCCCCCTCCCTCCCTCCCTCTTTCTTTCTTCATCAGTAGAGGACGTTGTATAAACCCTTCTCTTTGTGCGCTCCTGACCTCGCTGCCACCCACACACCTGTCGCGCACAAGTGTCTTCTTCAGCTCGTCTCCGCTCACACTCTTGAGACCGCCGCGTCCGTAGACCTGGCTCTGAACCGGTCCAAGGCCAGGATCCAGGGGTCAGCCAGTCGCTATGGATACTATAGACCGCCGAGCACAGCCGGAGCCCGTAAAACACGTCTGCGGCGGCTTCACACGGAGCTGACGCCGTGTTTGTCTAAACGCTTGAATATATGTCTGTGTTAAATGTGAATGTGACGTATTTGAGAACCGTAAATGCGGCGACAACGCAGCAGAAGGTTTGTCAAAAGTATCAACGATTGCAACGATTAATCCAATAAAGTGGAGGCAAAATGAAGCTGACTGTAAATTTTTCAATAATTATCTCACATTAGATCTAATCTCTAGTGTGTTGTGTTTGTGTTGGGGAAAAAAAGCAACACAATTGATTTTCCAGGGGTAGAAAGGTCAATTAGTTTGCTTTTCTATAAGAAACGATGGACAAAATACAGTTTTCTAGCCTTAAAATTGTATTTTAGCTTCAAAAGAATCTAATTGATGGTTTAGTATCTAATATATCTCTAGATAAAATGAAAAATTATTGTGGGCTCAACATTTCTGTGAGTATTTTTCCAGTAAAACCCACAAATATGGATTGTTCCTTCATCAAAAATGCAAAGAGTTTATCATAATTTCCTAAAACATGATGTAAAATACAATAATGAATGTGTTTGAAGCAGCTCTGATGTCACTCACATGTGTCTGAGGCGTTTACTTTGACAAAATCATCTAAATAGTCATATTTTGTGATATTCTGAGGTTAAATCCCAGTTTCTCCAGTGAAATCACATCATGTTCCACTTCACTTTTGCCTCCATTCTCAATTTAGAACGTTTTTAATTCAAACTTTTAAAAGGTCTATAATTGTGACTCTGAAAATCAATTGCGGAATACGATCGTCCTCTTCAGTCTCTACATTTCAACCTCAATTGTGTTAAAAGTGTCTCATTGTTCAATATAAATCATTGTTTGACAGCAGCAGTAGACTGTCCTTTCTGGGGACCAATAAAATAATCGTCAGTTACATTCATATTTTCCAGAACAGTTTTAAAAGTATTGTCACAAATTAACGTTTAAAAAAATCCTTAAAAAAAATATATAATAACAAAATGTATTTAGTATGACAGTAAGAACGTATGAGTATGACATATTTGGTTTCATGAAATTGTAAACATACGAACATTTTTAGCCCAATTTGTCTTCTATTTTCATCTTTTGAATCACTTTGTCAATAAACTAAACAAAAAAACACATTTTCTGCACTGAGGACAAACTGGGATTGACACAGATTCTGGTCCTACTCTAGGATTTGATGAATGTGGATTAGTTTAGAGATATATTTGCCACCCGTCATGTTTGAGAACTTGTGCTTGAATAAAAATGGCAGCGGTCGTAGCGATAGTTTCGAAGGCAGGAGATTGTGACACTCAGTAAAAACCATATTAGGAAATCCCAGTGAGCGTTTCATAGCAACTCATAGAACTATAATAAAACCTGGAAGATGAATCCAAAATGGCGCCCTGTTTATCCCTGTGGCCTGAGCTCATTGGTGCATGACCCCAAAAAAATGTCTTACTTCCGTGTTACTTCCTGATACGGAGGCTGCCATCTTTGCTTCAGGGCATCACGTGACGACAATCCCCCATGATGCTTTGAGCGACGTGAACGACCAGCAGCTGCAAGTTTTTGTGTTAGCGTTAGCGTTAGCTTGTGTGATTGTAATTGTGTTCTTCATGTTAGACACACAGGAAAGTGTCTAAAATGAAATAAAATACAACTTACAGGTGTCTCTAGTCGAGCCTTTTCCACGAGCTTCTGTTTGTATCGTCCAACGCTCGTTCATGTGACTCACACATGTTTGTGACGTCACTTCATATAAAAACGGTAATTTTGGTGATTATAGAAACGAACGAGTAGAAAAGAACATTTCCTTCTATTTTATTTAAATACCGATAATAATTAAGTACTGTCTGCAATTATAATGTGACATTTTAGAAAAAGGCTGGTTCCAAGAGGCTGCAGTACCTCACACGGCCCCAAATTAATCTGGGACCACAGACAGAGGGGGCGTGTCTTATCCAGTTCATTTAATACATCCATGTGGCAACTACAGAGCCAATCAGGAGCGAGGCTGTGGAAGGTACCCGCCCCCTCTCCCCACGCCGCTGGTTTCAAAGGGGCGGGACTGACCTCAGCGACAGGAGGCGCCTGATTGGTCGGTTATTGGTGTTTGTATTGCACCTTTCACAGACAACAAAGTCACAAAATGATTCACAATAAAAAGTTAAAATACAGAAAAAACAAAACAAATTTACAACACACAAAACACACAATAATGTACCAGTAAAATCAGTCCTTTAGTCTGCTGACGTTAAAAACTGACGTTTACGTTTATTGTTCTTATCTTCATTTACAAAGACAGTATTCATCTAATTCCAGAAGTTTTCGTGAGCACTGCCATCTTGTTTCCGTTGTAGTTCACACGGAGCAGACGAGCTCAACAGTAAATAAGTTCTACTCGACTAAAAAGACGTTTTCAGGCCTCAGGAAATCTGTGCGTTGTGACTTGTGTTGAACATGTACATTAAACATTTTTACACGAATCAATCAACGTAATGAAATATTTTAGCAACAAAACTTTTCCCTTGTCCCCCATTTGCGTGATCAGGGTTCTGTGGACTTCAGATATGTCATAAATGTCACTTGTACTTTACTCCCATTGTCTTTAGAACTTGTACAAATAATCTTAAAAGCGCAGACGTTGTGCCTTTACATCAGACCCAAATTAAATCTCAGTCAAACTGTGGCAGGAGCAGCTCAGAACCAGGACTCAACAACACAATAACACGCTCTGCTGTTTTGTCTGTTTTCTCTTCTTTGCATCGAATAAAGACCTTGAGACGATCCTCGCTGCCTCTGACCAGTCTTTTGTGGACAAAACTTTGACAGTTCTCGTCAAACTGTTTTGCGTTTTCTACAGGAGTGCGGATCTGTGGAAAAAAGAGGCATAAATGACCGAGAACGAATAAGGTGAATGGAGAAATAAAAACACCAGGATCGTTTAGAGCTTTTTAAAAGAAACATTTTAAATCCAGATGAGCTGCAGATGTTTCAGTAGAAAGACCAGACATGAAAGAGACAATTTTTCCAAAGCGGCGGCTAATGGCTTTAGCTCGGTCCTCTTTTTATGGATCTCATTGTTAACAGAATCTGTCCCTGTGGATTAAACTGTCATTTTTAAATTCTCTCTTGGCATGAATCCACGCACTCTGCAAAACACTTCTTAGTTGTGACGCGCACATACATCTGGCTGCTAATTGAACTCACAAACTTGTAAATGAACAGTGCGCTGCCCCCTGGAGGTGAGCTTTGCAACTTGTTGTCAAAAACAGCCAGGTGCGCGTTACCTGCAGTTCAGACCTTCCTATACCTCCTCTCACTCGGCTCGACTGTGAAAAATTCATTATTTAAACCAAACCAGGTGCTAATTGTAGATTTTTTACATGTTGAAACGGTGTTAATTTTAGTGTGAAAGCGCCCGGCGGGACTGGTTTGGGGCTCTCAGCGGGGCGGGTGGTTTTGGCGCGTGTCACTTCTTCAGCGGCGGTTTAAAAAGGCGCAGGGCCGACAGGAGCAGGCGCCGCAGGGACCTTAATCACGGCGGCGCTGAGAGGCATGTCACTGTAATAATAATGAGTCTGAGGCTGAGGAAAAACGCATACATTTGCCTGATTTAGTTCCTGAAAAGAGCGAGGCTTTCGTGTGGAGTTTGCATGTTCTCCCCGTGGTTACATTAAGGCTGGAAAAAAGAAAGAAAGACCATTAAACTATTGTCACTACAGAAGAAACTCCAATGGAACAGTGACATCTAATAGTTTTCATGTAATGCAGGCCTAGTATTATTGCATTTTTCTAATTCTAAACCCTGAGCAGAAGCTGTGTATGTAGACAGGTGTTGTTTATGTTTGGTTTATGCTTGAGGGCGTTTTCACACACGTTAGAGCGCCCCCTTGAGCCGTCGCAGTGCACTGTAGATTTAGTTTTGTTTATTTCACTTTTGGGTCCTTGTTCACAGGCGCTGCTCATTATTCAGCATTAGTCGAGAACTTATTTACAGGACAAATTAAAATGAAGTCACATGTTGTCAACAACAGCTGGTGGTATTAGGTCTGGGCGATATGGTGTTAAAAATCAAATCGTGAGCTCGTCCCTGTGACAATCTACAATTTTTGTGAAATCGTCATATCGTGATTGACACAATTAAACCAAATCAACAGAAAAATCACTATTTTAATGGACGCAATTAACAAATAGCAAAGGCTAGAACAAACAACAATATGTCTTGCTTTGATTTGAACAAAAAACACAAACACTATAGTTTGAATTTGTACAAACGAGGGACAAAAGTGTGACCAAAAGCAATAAAAATGCGTTCAAAAGCACCAAAACTAGACTAAAAGTGACAAAGGCGCATTTAAATATGTCAAACACAACTGAACGTGATTAAAATGCAACTAAAAGCGACAAAATTGTGTTTAAAAGGTGAAAAGAACAGAATCCTATTATTAAAATATAAATCGCAAATCAAATCACAACCGCACTGGTCAGAAAAATCACAATTACATATTTGTCCTAAATCGTGCAGCTCTATTAAAGGCAACAGAAAAATACAAAGTGAACATGAATTGTGATAAAATCAAAATCATGATCTGGCCCCAAGAAAATCGTGATAATAATTTTTTGCCATATCGCCCAGCCCTAGGTGGTATATTTTTCTAGGGGTGCGCCATTTTTTTTTTTTTTTTAAAGGAAAGAATAAAGTGTTACAGTTAAGCCTTGAACCCCCCATGTCTCCCAAGAGCAAAGCCCATTGAGCTATGTTCACACACTCAGGGTGAATAGTTGCATGTTATTACTGGCTGCTCGTTCCAGAACCTCCACAAACACGTCTGACATGATTAAATGGTTTCTGTATTTTACATCTGTTCACACAAGGTTGAAGATTAGAATTTAAAATTAAATATTCATCACAGACAGAATGTGGAAAAGCAAAGTCTGTGACTAAAGGCGGGTCAGAGCTGCAGCTGAATCTCAACACGTCAGAAACATGACAGAAATACGCAAATCACAGGCAGTGTTCAGGTGCGCTCCTGTCTGCGCACGAAGGCGGGGCTTTAGGGCTGTCATGTGATCTAAGGGCAGAATACCTGAGTGGCTCCTCCCTCCACCTCAAAAGGCTCTCACACACATTCCTGTGCACAGACTTAGCGCACGCAATGGGCAAACAAATTAACTAAATAATGTACTAAGATTATGTTTAACATTATTAAAATATATACTATGTAGACACATGTGTACTTTACACAAAATATGAAACAAAGAGCAAAAAATAAAATTATTATTATTATTATTTTTTTTTTTTTTATCTGTGTCAAGTCAGGGGTGCGGTGCCACTGGTCAACACTAATTATCCAATTTAGTTCAAACTCTTCCAAATTTCCGAAGAGTTATTGTTTCCATTTTTCAAATATATTGTCAATCCGGGCCCTGATCATCGGTGCAGTTTGTCTCATCCATTTATTTTTGATGGCCTTCTTTCCCGCCGCCAGACGTATTCTCCAAAGATACCATTTACTGTGTCCATGGCAGGAGTTTTGAGACCCAGATACATAGTCTGTAGAGCCTTGTTAATCTCAGTATCCAGTATTTCTGAACAGGACAGTCCCAAAGCACGTGATAATGATGGGCCATCTGACAACCAGAGTATCTCCAGCAGTTAGTATTTCCTCGTGAATAATGAGCACTTTGACATGATATTATAAAGAAAACGTTCTAACAAAATTCCCTTCAAACATGTGATTTTGTTGCCCTTATTGTGTATGTGTTTCCTCAGGCCCGGTGGAGGAGTGGGTTATCTTTAAGAGTTGTTTTCACTTGTATTATTGTGTATTTGTTTCCTCAGGTCCGGTGGAGGAGTGGGTTATCTTTAAGAGTTGTTTTCACCTGTATTATTGTGTGTTTGTTTCCTCAGGTCCGGTGGAGGAGTGGATTATCTTTAAGTGTTGTTTTCCCCTTTATAATTGTGTATTTGTTTCCTCAGGTCCGGTGGAGGAGTGGGTTATCTTTAAGAGTTGTTTTCACCTGTATTATTGTGTGTTTGTTTCCTCAGGTCCGGTGGAGGAGTGGGTTATCTTTAAGAGTTGTTTTCACCTGTATTATTGTGTGTTTGTTTCCTCAGGTCCGGTGGAGGAGTGGGTTATCTTTAAGAGTTGTTTTCACCTGTATTATTGTGTGTTTGTTTCCTCAGGTCCGGTGGAGGAATGGGTTATCTTTAAGAGTTGTTTTCACCTGTATTATTGTGTGTTTGTTTCCTCAGGTCCGGTGGAGGAGTGGGTTATCTTTAAGAGTTGTTTTCACCTGTGTTATTGTGTGTTTGTTTCCTCAGGTCCGGTGGAGGAGTGGGTTATCTTTAAGAGTTGTTTTCACCTGTGTTATTGTGTGTTTGTTTCCTCAGGTCCGGTGGAGGAGTGGGTTATCTTTAAGAGTTGTTTTCACCTGTATTATTGTGTGTTTGTTTCCTCAGGTCCGGTGGAGGAGTGGGTTATCTTTAAGAGTTGTTTTCACCTGTATTATTGTGTGTTTGTTTCCTCAGGTCCGGTGGAGGAGTGGGTGCAGGTGAAGTGCAGTCCGTGTGTTTCGTCTCCGTGTCTGAACCAGGGCCAGTGTCGGGACGATCAGACGCAGGATTACAGCTGCTCCTGTCCCAACGGCTTCACGGTAAGAGTACACGGCACACTCTGTAGAGCTCTGATCCGATAAATGAGAGAAATGATGCAAAAAAGGTTAAAATTGCACATGTAGTCTCATTAAGAGCCTTCTTTATTCTCCATATTTTAAAGGTCCCATAACATGCAAAATCGACTTTTCAGAGGTTTTAACCTTCCTACAGTGCTATTTGGGCCTCGTATGTGTGCCCAAAGTGGTTTTTTGATTGATTCCCGCATGCTTTCGCTAGAGAACTGTCTTTTCCGTCCCCCTCGGCTGAGCAGGCAGACGGGGGCTCATCCCATGGATGACGCGGTGTTTAAGCCATGCCTCCGGGAAGCGCGCAGCCGCAGAATAAAAACAGCTAATGCTAATGCTACACAGTAATTACGATGGATAATGACAGATCGAAGAGTTAGCTTGTTATTTACGAAACGGAAACGTCCGACGTCGAGGTAGTGCGTTTACATCAAACTCCAGGTCAGATCCAGGACGAGGACTCAGCACGACGCACCGTCCAGGACGGATAAAAGGTTTATTCCGTGTTTGTGTATCGCTGTTTACCTGAGCACACGGGCGCATGCGCACAAACTCCGCTCTAGGCTTCGGCGCGAGGCGGGGAAGCGCGAGTTGGGCGGGGGAGCAGCCTGCTCTCTGTTCGGGGGGGTCAGATCTCAGAGTGAGCCGTTTGCTTTTGCAAGGAGGGGGGCCAGTCCAAGAAATGGGTGTTTTTTGGAAACTGTTATGTTATGGATATTGCACAACGCAAAATTTGATCAACAAAGCCCTTAGAATAGACTGTGTAAAGGGGAAAATAGCAGAATATGGGACCTTTAAGTAATATTTTGTTAAATTCACTTGTTTTGCGTGTTGTCAGTGAACCAGGGAGGTTTATGTTATTACACAAGTTCGAGTCTTTAAGCTTATGTTAGAATGATCAGTTTTATGGCATGTTTTGTCCCTCAGTGAAAAACAGTATTTGTACATTATCAGGTGTTAAAAAACATCTACAGATAGTAATAATTGGTGCTTATTTACGCCTTATAAATAGAGTTTGTGCATGTCATAGTCCATCGACCTTCACCTGACACGGTTTGGTCACTTCACTCTGATCTGTTAGTGCAGACCTATATTTTAGGGATGAAACAGTACATGTGATTAATCGCAACTATCGATTAGTGAAATAATCAACACTGCTGCTTGTGGTCGCGTG
This sequence comes from Rhinogobius similis, assembly GCA_019453435.1. Lineage (NCBI taxonomy): Eukaryota > Metazoa > Chordata > Actinopteri > Gobiiformes > Gobiidae > Rhinogobius > Rhinogobius similis. The sequence goes on along the minus strand of CM033622.1, from coordinate 9,523,362 downwards.
GATAGCACATATGCCTGCCGTGTTGTGAGTTCAAATCTGAAACCTGAAAAAAAGAGAGAAATGAAAAGAAGAGAAAATAAATCAACAAATTTAGTGTTCAAATAATCATGATCTGAAGTATACAGGGTGCACGGTGGCAGAGCGGCTAGAGCTTCTGCCTCTCAATAAGGAGACCGTGGGTTCGAATCCCGGACCACCCCAACATCACACAATCTCTCTGGGTGGAGTCTGCATGTCCTCCCCGTGTTACCATGGGTTCTCTCCGGGTTCTCTGGCTCCTCCCACCGTCCAAACACATGACTGTGTAGGTTAATTGACAACTCTAAATTGTCCGTAGTGAATGAATGTGAGAGTGAATGGTTGTCTGTCCTTGTCTGTGTCTCTGTGTTTGCTGTGATGAGTTGGCCACTGTCCAGGGTGTACCCCGCCTAAGGCCCAAAGTCACTGGGATAGGCTCCAGTCACCCGCGACCCCTAACAGGAATAAGCGGTAGAAAATGAATGAATGAATGAAGTATACACAGACATGCCGTGTGCTGAAAGAAGTGTTTGTGACTCAGACTAAGACGTGATTACATCAAAATGTCAGACGTAATGTGTAGAGGTTTTATTTTTTAAGAAAAACCTCCTGTAATAGACTCAAGAGTAGCGTCACGTTAGCTTCATCTGGATCAAGTTTAATAAAAAAAACAAACTCATAAACACAGATGTAAATGTTCTGTGCAGGGACGACACTGTGAGACTCCAGTGGATCCCTGCGTGAGTGAACCCTGCACAAACGGAGGCACCTGCATCAGCGACGAGCAAACCGGAGGATTCAGGTGACACTTCATCACTTTTACATCACTTTACACAGTGTCGCTCATGAAAACTGGACACCGACTTTTTCTCCTGTCATTTATTTTTCACCTCCATCGTCTAAAAACAAGCTGAACAACACATTATCATTCAAAATTATACTTAATTCTTCTTGAATCATCTAAAATTTGCACATCTGCCAACTGTACATTTCTGTATATAGTCTTAGTCTATCTATCTTAGTTCATTTTATTCTTAATTTTATGCATGCCTCTTTTATATATTTTATTATATTTTATTCATTGCACCTTACGTCGAAGCAAGTTCCTATGTTTGTGAATTTTGATCACTGACAATGACAACCGTTTCTGATTGTGATTCTCTGAAAAGTAACGATTCAAAATGTCCCAGTTTTTTCCCTGATTCAATTAAGGATCATCACTTCAGTCTAGGCATGCTCAATTACATTTTTTTTCTTTAACCCTTCACAGTCAATATCCATTAAGCCATTTATGTCAATGCAGTGATTTTTTGTATTTTTTTTACTGTAAAGCCATAATTAACACTCAGTACATCAGGAGTAAACACAAAGCACCGACAGGTCTGAATGAAAGCTCCTACAAACGCTGTTTTAACTCAGTGTTTGGTGCTGATCATGAATAAAACACCCAAAATAAAGAGTGACGCTGTAAAGCAGCTAACGTTAGCCGCTAATCTGCTTGAACAGGTAAAAGAGTAGTAGTTTTCCATTTGAGGCAAAAAGCTGAATAATCCTGTCTGTTTTCTTCATCAAAATGAAATCCAAGGTGACTAAACTGTTTGTGATTAATATTAGTCGCAAACACTCAATAGCCATGTTTACATGCGCAAAATGTCTTTAATCTGATCATGAATCGGATTAGAATTTTACTGTGTACATGGACCCTGAAAAAAATAATCTGATTACAACACGCGTTTACATCTGTTATACATTTGATCGGAATAAATTATTTTGACATGCGCAGAATTGGCTAACATACCGGAAACAGTAGAAGAAGAACAAACTTCCGTTGTAAACAAACATGGCTGCATACGTTTTGGTTCGTAACATTTTTCTTAGTTGATTTCACTTCCCGTTCGTGCTGTTTAATAATACTTTTGATATGGAGCTGTATTGTGTGCCTCACGCTCGCCATTACCCTCGCTTCTGCATTAGCTGACGTAACAGACATGCGCAGAGAGGATTCCTTCAACCGAAACATCAGAAGAAGCGTGCACATGATCGGAATAACAATCGGCATAACCCACCCGTCTCAATCGGAATGAAATTTTGATCCGAATGAGTGTAATCGGATCAGAATATTCCGAATGGCGTGTTTACATTAATCATTTTTATTCCGATCAGGCTTTTAATCCGATTACATGTGTCCATGTAAACGTGGCTATTGTCTCAGGTTTGATCAGTGAAAAAAGCCACTATTTTGGAGTTTCAGCGAACTTGTTTTTCACTCAGACGTCACAGTGGAATGAGGGCACTCGGGCGCCCTCTTGTGGAGCAATCATGAACACCTCTACTTCAGTCTAATGATGAATCTATGGGAAAATGCTCATGTTTGTACCATAAATGGATCAAACTGTGCGATGCAGAGTGGACACTTTGGATTTGTCTGGGTTTCCTTTGAGTGCTCTCTTTTAAACATAAAACCGGCAGTTCTTAGGTTTCAGCTTTTATATGTCACCTTCTGAGGACTCGTTCCATTCAAAAGATATAATAATTTGTTTTAAATAGATGTGGAAATGAATGAGTCACCGGCTGCACAGAACAAATTACCCTTCAGGAAAAATAAAATTTACCTTAAACACACAGCTGTATTTATAGAAAACAATCTGAAATGTATTTTGTAATTTGCTCTGGGTTGATTTTATTTAACAAGCATTTACATTGAAGGTATATTTGCTTGTTATGTATAGGATTTTGTCCACTATATGGTCAGTTTTCTCTCTCTACATATCGACTTTCACGTGGAAACTACAAACGTGTCCAATCTGCTCCTGAAGATGTTTGATTGTTTCATTGAATCCACTTCATTCATGGATTTCTCTGGGACATTGTAACTTCAAAATCCGTTTTCTTAAAATGCATTTTCCTCTCCCACGGACATAAGGGTCACCGCTTAAAATAGCTCCACACACAACAAACTTTACAATCTTGGAATCAAAAAGATTTTCACAACATGTACTGAAGGATTTTATTAAATATTTATATGAGGTTTACTTTTTTTTACTTTTTACTGAGGTTTTAAGTCAAAGAAATTAGGCAAAATTTGAATTTTTAGGAAAAGATTTCAGTCCAATTTACTCAAAAGATAGATAGATAGATAGATAGATAGATAGATAGATAGATAGATAGATTCGTTATTAATCCCGAAGGAAATTGCATTGCCGTCCATTGCTCACATTCATGCACACCATATATCCAAATCCCCTCTGTACATTTTTTTGTAATTAATATGTTACAAAATGAACCAAGAAACGTAAACCTGGTTCTGTCCATTTTTCAGATTTAAATGTCCCAAATATGTGTATTTTTGGCCATTTTTACACATAAAATGCCTTATTTCTACATGAAAACATGACATGATGAAAAACTTAGCCATATATTTTTTCTTACATTTATGTGAGTAAACTACAGGAGAGGCTTCATATTGATATCTTTAAATTTAAGATTTTTTCCTATTCACCTGCAGCATCTCGTCGACAAAAAATATATTGTGCTTGTCCTCATTCCAGTCTCATAATGTGACATCAACAGCTCCACTCCTGGTTCTGTCCTGTTCTTGTCCACATCAGACTCTTGGATTCACACATTAAAACTGATCTGAGTCACTTTTTTATTGCAATGTGAACAATCTCTCCCAAAAAGTTGGATTTGAGAGTCAGAAGCTGCAGTGTGAGTGTTGCCTTGGACTCAGAAACATGTTATTAAAGGAGAGAAATGTCATGAGTTCAACGTCCTTAAAGTGCCTATGACAGGTTTTTATGATTTTCTAATTTTCACTTTATGCTGTGTATTAATACCTGTTGTAAATAGAAATGATAGTTTTACACCAGTCAGATCGCATTTGTGGAGAAAAGTTTGTGGAGAATCTGTTGAAAATTACAGGAAGTAAAGAAATTGATGACATCACACTGGGGAGACAAAGATTATGCATAATTTATGCAAAATAAACTACTTTTTTGACTCTTTAAACATTGATTCAACAAAATTAAGGTGTTAACGTGTATTTTTCTTTGTCAAATGAAAAAATCTGTGACATTAGAGGAGTTTGGGTGCACTGTACAGGATGTTTCTTGGTAATTTCCCAGTGTGATGTCATCATTTACAACCAGGAAGTCAAATTAAAACCCAAAAAAACAGCTAAACTGGGGTAAAATAATAATAAAAAGATTTTAGAAGAATTTGAAATATATTCATCTAAATTGCATTTTAGTCAAATGAAGTTGTCCAAACTGTCAGAGGCCCTTTAAGTAAGTTTAATGTTCCTGTTGTTTATCTGGTTTTCTACAACAGTTTACTTCATTTTCTTTTTTCAGACGTCAAAGAAGAGTTGTAACCTTTATATTTTTCACATTTTAGTTGTGTTTTGAGCTTTTAGAGGAGGAAATGTCATTTTAGTTAAATGAAGTTGTCCAAACTGTCAGAGGCCCTTTAAGTAAGTGTAATGTTCCTGTTGTTTATCTGGTTTTCTACAACAGTTTACTTCATTTTCTTTTTTCAGACGTCAGAGAAGAGTTGTAACCTTTATATTTTTCACATTTTAGTTGTGTTTTGAGCTTTTAGAGGAGGAAATGTCATTTTAGTTAAATTAAGTTGTCCAAACTGTCAGAGGCCCTTTAAGTAAGTTTAATGTTCCTGTTGTTTATCTGGTTTTCTACAACAGTTTACTTCATTTTCTTTTTTCAGACGTCAGAGAAGAGTTGTAACCTTTATATTTTTCACATTTTAGTTGTGTTTTGAGCTTTTAGAGGAGGAAATGTCATTTTAGTCAAATGAAGTTGTCCAAACTGTCAGAGGCCCTTTAAGTAAGTTTAACGTTCCTGTTTATCTGGTTTTCTACAACAGTTTACTTAATTTTCTTTTTTCAGACATCAAAGAAGAGTTGTAACCTTTATATTTTTCACATTTTAGTTGTGTTTTGAGCTTTTAGAGGAGGAAATGTCATTTTAGTTAAATGAAGTAGTCCAAACTGTCAGAGGCCCTTTAAGTAAGTTTAATGTTCCTGTTGTTTATCTGGTTTTCTACAACAGTTTACTTCATTTTCTTTTTTCAGACGGCAGAGAAGAGTTGTAGCCTTTATATTTTTCACATTTTAGTTGTGTTTTGAGCTTTTAGAGGAGGAAATGTTGACATTCACCATTGACTCTGATGCGTTTTTGTTAAAATGACAAATGTTGCAGCGTCTACACAACCTCTATAGTGCACCTTTAAAGTTCAACAGCATTAACATTTAAGAAAACAGAAAAATGAACGGCTAGAATAAATCAAAAATCAGTCTAAACTACAGCTTAATAGGTTTTTAAAATGATACGATGAATTATTTAGTTTGCAGAGGAATATATGTTATGTCTTAAAAAACTGCAGTGTTTGTGATATGCTAATTGCGACTTTTCTAATCTCAAAGAATGCCCCAGTTTCCTCTATTTTTAAATGCACGTTACGAAAGCCCTGACTGTAGGGGGCTTTTGTGCAGCGTGTTTTGGATGCTGTGCCACATGCATTTACAGTCAGGCTGAATTCTTGATATTTCACGCTTCATGCTTCATTTCTTAATTTGGGACAAACTGCAGTTGAACCAGAAGCCACACACTGTCCCCGATTCAAACGCAGATGAAAAGGAGGAAAGCACAGTGAATGTACAGTAAATAAAACATGTAAACCCCCCAAACCTCCCCCGGGTCACTGCGCGGTCACACAGTTTGGAGCTTTGGGGAGATTTGAGCCAGTTTGAGTTCGTCTCGTGGAGTTAAACGTCTGAAATCGCTAAAATGGGCTTGAAATGTGATGTGAAAAGAGACATTAACATCGCGGAGTAACATGAAGAAACGAATTACCAATTTGAAATGAAATACATAAGAAAAACAACTAACTTAAAGGGCCTCTGACAGGTTGGAATACACATTTAACTAAAATGCAGTAAAGATACATATAATCAAATTTCTACTAAAATCTTTACACATTTTACCCCAGTTTAGCTATTTTTTAGGTTTTAAATTTTACTTCCTGGTTGTAAAGTATGACATCACACTAGGAAATTACCATAGCAACCACACTGTACACTGGCCAAAATTCATCTAATGTCACAGATTTTGTTCATTTGACAAAGAAAAACACATGTGAACGCCTTTATTTTGTTGAATTAATGTTTAAAGGGTCAAAAAAGTCGTTTATTTTGTGTAAATCATGCGTAACCTTTGTCTCCCCAGTGTGATGTCATCAGTTTGTTTACTTCCTGTAATTGTCAACAGATTTTTCAACTTTTCTCCACAAATAGTGACTTGATTAGTGTAAAACTACAATTTATATTTACAAGCGGTATTAATGCACTGAAGAAAGTCAAAATTAGAAAATCATAAAAACCCGTCATACGCCCTTTAAAGGTGCCCTATGTAATATTAGTGTAGTGTCTAGTGGATAGTCTGCACCTGCTTGTCTCCATGGAAAGGATTTTGCTTTGCCAGAAAAATATGACGGCTCTCGCTGCGGCAGGGGAGGATTCCGGTCGTCCGGTCTGAATTTCCGCTGTAGCTCCGTTACTTTGCGTCTGTTCTTTTTGGTCGCTCAAAAGCACTGTCACAATAACCGAAATATCGTTGTAGAGTTTCAGAGGCTCAGCTCAACAGTGTCAACACATTATAGATCAGCACGTTTCGACTTCCATCCAAGAGTCATTTTCAATCTGAGGAGCTGGTCTGAGAAACTAGACTTTATGCTGCTCTGAGCTGACTAAGCCCCGCCCCCTGGGAAGACTTAACCTGACTTTGTTAAACCTGTTTTGGGACGTTTGGTACGTTTTCTTTGTTTCTTTTTTTTTTTTTTTTTCTTCTTCTTCTTCTTCAAGCTTTTACATTTAAACCACATAGAACACAAAACAGGACAAGAAGAGAGTGGACAAGAAATAAAAAATAAATTGAATAAAAAACGCAATAATAGAAAGTAAAATGGCCGCACATCCACATTTTTGTAGAAGTCCCATTTAAGTCTATCATTAGAGCTGCAACTAACGATTATTTTGGTTATCGTTTTGTCAAGCGATTATTCTTTCGATGAATCGATTAGTTGTTTAGAGGGCAAAAGGCTTGTGAATATGAGATTTTTGCTTAATTTTAGTCAAACAAAGCTGAAATGACGCCTTTTGATGAAGAATATTTAAAGGTCCCATAACATGCAAAATCGACTTTTCAGAGGTTTTAACCTTCCTACAGTGCTATTTGGGCCTCGTATGTTGTGCCCAAAGTGGTTTTTTGATTGATTCCCTCATGTTTTCACTAGAGAACTGTCTTTTCCGTCCCCCTCGGCTGAGCAGCAGACGGGGGCTCCTCACTAAGATGACGCAGCGCTCAAGCCACGCCTCCAGGAAGCGCGCAGCCGCAAGAATAAAAACAGCTAATGCTAATGCTACACAGTAATTACACGATGGATACGACAGACAGAAGAGTTAGCTTGTTATTTACCAAACGGCAACGTCCATCGTCGAGGCCCTGGAGCACGTCAAACTCCAGGTCAGATCCAGGACGTAGGACTCAGCACGACGCACCGTCAGGACGAGAAAGGGTTTATTCCCGTGTTTGTGTATCGCTGTTTACTGGAGCACACGGCGCATGCACACTATCTCCGCTCTAGGCTTCGTCGCGGGTTGGGCGGGGGAGGCAGCCTGCTCTCTGTTCGGGGGGGTCAGATCTCAGAGTGAGCCGTTTGCTTTTACAAGGAGGGGGGCCAGTCCAAGAAATGGGTGTTTTTTGGAAACTGTTATGTTATGGATATTGCACAACGCTAAATTTTATCAACAAAGCCCTTAGAATAGACTGTGTAAAAGGGAAAAGAGCAGAATATGGGACCTTTAAAGATGAACAAGCATTTTAATGAAAAACACAAAATTAACATGTTTCCTGTGTGTTTTTTGCACGATTACTGCTCTGTCTGAGTGATAGTGATTTCAGCACATATAATCTTTTAGAGTCAGTGTATTGACAAGTTAACAATTACTTGACTATTTAATTAGTTGACAACCATTTCTATAGTCGATTAGTTGCAATTTATCGATTAACTTGTTACAGCCCTATATCAAATTATACATAATTTTTTCCATATTTTGAATGTCAGTCCAGTTTGATTTCATGCTTTTCTTTCTAAAAAAAAAAAAGATCTGTATTAGTAGAACGTTAATTATTTGCCCATATAAATGTCTTTTCGTGTGTTTTCCAGCTGCGCCTGCGCCTTCGGTTTCCACGGTGCGTTCTGTGAAGTGAACGTGGACGACTGCGAGGACCACGGCTGTGAGAACGGCGCCACCTGTGTGGACGGAGTGGGCAACTACACCTGCCTCTGCCCCCCCGACTACACAGGTACCACCCGGAGCTCTGTCTGCCTCACTACAGCGACTTTGAGCTTCTTTGTGGAAAGTGGTTTGCAAAGTTTGAGTCGCGAGTTGCATTATTTTGTGTTTGCTCCTGAACAGGACTTTTACAACACAAATGAGTGATTTTTAGTCTTTTTTCGCTCTGTGGTACAATAATTAAACCCAGAAAGAGCTGAAATACATGCTGTTAATGATTAATCGACATTTACATTTGTTTTTAAAGGACATATATTCTGCTACAGTGACTTTTTAGAGCTTTTAACCCTGTTCTAACAATGTTTCGTGATCAAAAACACACCTGGAGTTGCATTTAGCTGCATTCACGCCGTTTTGTGGAATGTTGGTTTGAAAATCTTCTCCGACCGTCAGAAGCACTTCCTGCTGAACTCCCTCGATCAGTAACGATGTCATATCATATACATAACTTATTCGAGAGTATTTTTTGCTGTTTAAAGTCCTTTAATCATCGCCACTTGAGCACTTCTGCCTCTAAACATGAGAACTGCCTGACCATAGCATCCCTTAAGTGCTGTTATAACTAAATTGTGTAAGTGCTAGGCGCCATCTACTGGCTGCTTACACTCAGTAAGTGTCAGCGCAAACAGCAGAGAAACTTGTACATTTGAGAGGGTAAATTAAAGGTACAGGAGCATGTTTAAAGGCTTGTAACAATATGAAAAAGGCTTATTTTCCCTTTAATGTTAAATACACTCTTAAAGCAGAACTAAGTAACTTAAGCAACAGAGCTCCGCGCGCAAAAGCTTTTTTTGTTGTTGCTTTTATTCCTTCCTTTTTATTGAAATGAGAAAGTACAGTCACATACAAAAGCATTTCATGTCGCCAAATATAAAAAAGAGAGCCAGTGTTTCTCAGAGAGTTGTCTTTGAGTCGGTGTCAATAAATGTTGCAGCTGGTTTTGCACTCAGAGACAGCAGGGGGCGACGACAAGGGCCTCAAACGCCCCGAAAATACATTTACAACCACCACACGGACTTACACAGACGTGAGATACTGCAGGTGAATAGGGAAAAAAACTTAAAGATATCAATTGTAAACTTCTCCTGTAGTTTACTCACATAAATGTAAGAAAAAAACTATATTACAAGTTTTTCATCATGTCATGTTTTCAATAATGCATTTTATGTGTAAAAACGGCCATAATGTCACATTATTGGGACATTTAAATCTGAAAAATGGACAGAACCAGGTTTAAATGTCTTGGCTCATTTTGTAAAATATTAGTTACAAAAAACTTTACCGAGGGGATTTTGGATTTCTCATTTAGTTTTTGAGTAAAATAAATTTGACTGAAAAATGTCCTAAAAATTCAAATTTTTGCCAAATTTTTGAATTTGATTTTGAATATCGAATTTCAATAAATCCGTTTTAGAATTAAATATCAACAAATCCTTCTATACGTTTCATCAAAATCCTGTTGAGTCCAGATTGTACAGTTTGGTGTAGGATCTACTTTAAGGCTGATCTTTATGTCTCGAGGGACAAAAATGCATTTTAAGAAAACGGCCTTTGAAGTTACAATGTCCCAGAGAAATCTATGGATGAAGTGGATTCAATGGAAGAATAAAACATCTTTAGGAGCAGATTGGACAAGTTTGTTTCCACATGAAAGTCAATATGTTGAGAGAGAAAACTGACCAAAAAAACAAAAACGTCATCTTTAATACGGTAAAAATGTTACTTAGTTCTACTGTTAAATATGTGCGTCTCATCAGTTCTAGTTCAGCAGCGACACACAACGTTTAACTCGTTAACAGATTTTTGTGAGGCTCGTCTTGTTTTTTGCTTTTTTTTTTAAAGGTTTAGTCACTCCACCAACACCCCGGGAACGTCCAGATGAGAGAAGGAGCATTTCAGGGTCTCAGATTGTCTGTTCGTCTCCTGTGGTGTTCATTTCAGACGTGGTTGTTGTTCCGGCTGTGACTGAACGTGATCCGTCTGTTTGTGTGTTTGTGTCCAGGTCTGTTGTGTGAAGAGGAGGAGGACATGTGCGCCCCAGGGAGGAACCCCTGTCTGCACCAGTCCACCTGCACCAGCGCAGCCAGCGGACCCAGGTACACACACAACCACACACACACACACACACACAGATACACACAAGAGACAGATACACACATACCATAAGCACACACACATACACACACCCAGCGGACCCAGGTCACACACAGATACACACACACACACACACACACACACACACACAGATACACACAAGAGACAGATACACGCATACCATAAGCACACACACATACACACAACCAGCGGACCCAGGTCACACACAGAGATACACACACACACACACACACCGAGATACACACAGATACACACACACACACACACACAGAGATACACACACACACACATACACACAAGAGACAGATACACACACACCATAAGCACACACACACATACCATAAGCACACACACATACACACACCCAGCGGACCCAGGTCACACACAGAGATACACACACACACACACACACACACACACACAAGAGATACACACACACTCACCCAGCGGACCCAGGTCACACACACACAGATACACACAGAGATACACACACACAGACACACACACACAGACACACACACACACACACACCATAAGCACATACACACACACCCAGCGGACCCTGGTCACACACACACACACACACACAACACACATATATACACACACACACACCATAAGCACATACACACACACCCAGCGGACCCTGGTCACACACACACACACACAACACACATATATACACACACACACACACACACACACACCATAAGCACATACACACACACCCAGCGGACCCTGGTCACACAGACACACAACACACATATATACACACACACACACACACACACACACACACACACACCATAAGCACATACACACACACCCAGCGGACCCTGGTCACACACACACAGATACACACACACACACACACCCAGCGGACCCAGGTCACACACACACACACACACATATACACAGATAACATACGCACACACACACAACACAACAAACACATATATACATAGGTAACATACACACACACGCAGGTAACACACACACGCACATACATACACATACAGGTAACACACACTACACATACACACACACTCACACACATGTATTTGTTTGTTTTTACATTATGGGCCTCGTTTATCAAGTGTTTCTCAGGCCGTTCACATTTATTTCTCACACAGACACTAAGAAAGACGCCATTTTTTTCTCATAGGAGTGAATGAATGTAAACGGGGCAGTTTCATCAACAAGCGCCGAATCTGAGGCGGATGAAACATAAATGAAGGTGTTTAGCACCACAACTAAGAGAGATAAAACTGTGAGAATTTAGTGAGATTTTTAAAATGCTTTAAAACAGCGGTTGCCAACCTTTTTTGTCTCGAGTGCCCTCTGAGCTTTGTCTCATGCTCGGAGTACCCCTTAACTTGAATTTCAGACAAATATATGGGTTTTGTTGCATATTGTTATTATTACTATTATATTTTTTGTTTTAATTATATTTATGGTGCAAGATACTTCAAAAATATTTTAAATTTACAACTAATTGCACTTTTTTTATTCAGTTAAAAGTGCATTGTATTCTTTTAAAACCTGAAGTGCCCCCTGGTAACTGCTCACGTACCCCTAGCGGTCCACGTACCCCTGGTTTGGAAACACTGCTTTAAAAGGACCCACTTACAAACCACTGGCGATAAAAGATAAACTCTGCAGCACTTAAAGTCTATATGACAGTTTAGACGACACATTTGACTAAAACGTAGTGAACATAATTAAATTTAAGACTTTACTAAACATTTTGCCCGTTTGTCCAGAGTTTGACAGTTTTCGTAATGTTTATAATTGGTGTTTGGACATGAGCACAAATATGACACAGTTAGAGGTAATTAGCACAGCTGTTACCATAGCAACCAGACTGTATAATATAAAGTACACAATAGTTATGATTTGGCAAATAATAATACCTGATAAGAACTTTATTTTGTTGCACAACCTCGAATAGGGAGATCATAGTTATTCTCCTCTTATACAATCATATTTGAGCTGAAAAAGTAACATTTACGAGTCTTTATAGACACCAACTAAGCTTAAATGTTTAATTCTTCTATTTATTTCTTGCAAATCATGTTCTTTTTAGAGTAATTTATGTTTAGAAAAGGGGATAGTCCTGCTTTAAGGTCATTGTGTCAGTGGATAAAGTAGTTTCAATATTATCATTAAGTGTGATATTTTTCTGTAGCAATATATCGTACATCAGAATCATGAGTCTGATTTTTGGCAGGTGCGTGTGCGCTCCAGGCTGGGTCGGTCCTGACTGTGGCATCGATTACGACGAGTGCATGAACCATCGCTGTCAGAACGGAGCGGAGTGCGTGGACAAAGTGGACGGATACAGCTGCGTCTGCCCCGAAGGATTCAGGTACGACCGACGCCTCACCGGACGACGAGGGTTCAGTTCATTCAAATATACAACGAACGACAAATAACTAAACACTGTCTGTGAGACTGTTGGAGTGTGTTGCCGAAGGACTTAGCGGGTTATATTAAAAAAAAAAAAGAATATTTCAGTTCATTCATTCATTCATTCATTTTCTACCGCTTATTCCCGTTAGGGGTCGCGGGTGACTGGAGCCTATCCCAGTGACTTTGGGCCTTAGGCGGGGTACACCCTGGACAGTGGCCAACTCGTCGCAGGGCTGACACAGAGAGACAGACAAGGACAGACAACCATTCACTCTCACATTCATTCACTAGGGACAATTTAGAGTCGTCAATTAACCTACACAGTCATGTCTTTGGACGGTGGGAGGAAGCCGGAGAACCCGGAGAGAACCCACGGTAACACGGGGAGGACATGCAGACTCCACCCAGAGAGATCGTGTGATGTTAGGGTGGTTCAGAATTCGAAACCACGATGTTGGGGTGGTCTGGGATTCGAACCCACGATCTCCTTATTGAGAGGCAGAAGCTCTAGCCGCTCTGCCACCGTGCACCCCAGAATATTTCAGTATTTTTCTTTTTTTTTTTTTTTCCATTTTACATACAAAAACCTTTCCCAAAGTGCTGCACAAAGTAAAACACTAGTTATTCAGTTAATAAACCACAAAATAGGATAATAAAAATAAAAAAGCAGTAAAATAGAAGAAAAATATAGTAAAATGATATCATTAAAACAGAATTTTTAATTGTTTGGTTATTGAGTAAATATCTCTACAATTTAAGCTTCTTCCACGCGATATTTATTGTACCACTAAACCACCTGGTCTATTCCTGGTTTAGTCCTGGTTTACACCTGGTTTAGAACTGTTTTAGACCTGGTTTAGTCCTGGTTTAGTCCTGGTTTGGACCTGGTTTAGTCCTGGTTTGGACCTGGTTTCGTCCTGGTTTAGACCTGGTTTAGTCCTTGTTTAGTTCTGGTTTAGACCTGGTTTAGTTCTGGTTTAGACCTGGTTTCGTCCTGGTTTATACCTGGTTTAGTCCTGGTTTAGTCCTGGTTTAGTCTTGGTTTAGTCCTGGTTTAGACCTGGTTTAGCCCTGGTTTGGTCCTGGTTTAGACCTGGTTTAGATCTGTTTCAGTCCTGGTTTAGTCCTGGTTTAGACCTGGTTTAGTTCTGGTTTAGACCTGGTTTAGTTCTGGTTTAGACCTGGTTTAGATCTGTTTCAGTCTTGGTTTCGTCCTGGTTTAGACCTGGTTTAGTCCTGGTTTAGACCTGGTTTAGTTCTGGTTTAGACCTGGTTTAGTTCTGGTTTAGTCCTGGTTCAGTCCTAGTTCAGTCCTGGTTTAGTCTTGGTTTAGACCTGGTTCAGTCCTGGTTCAGTCCTGGTTTAGCCCTGGTTTAGCCCTGGTTTAGACCTGGTTTAGACCTGGTTTAGACCTGGTTTAGTTCTGGTTTAGACCTGGTTTAGTTCTGGTTTAGTCCTGGTTTAGCCCTGGTTTCGTCCTGGTTTAGACCTGGTTTAGACCTGGTTTCGTCCTGGTTTAGACCTGGTTTAGACCTGGTTTCGTCCTGGTTTAGCCCTGGTTTAGTCCTGGTTCAGTCCTGGTTTAGTCCTAGTTTAGTCCTGGTTTAGACCTGGTTCAGTCCTGGTTTAGTCCTGGTTTAGACCTGTTTTAGTCCTGGTTCAGTTCTGCTCTCTCTCTTTTACGTCTTTTCTTTTTACAAAGTGCTGGCCTCGTTCTGGCCCTGAGGACTCTGTAAAGTAAAGGCCTGCTCTGCACTAACCCCTGCCCTTGCGCTGCCCCCAGTGGAGAGCTGTGTGACGTGCGCCTGGGCCCCGCTCCGTGTGGCCCCGTGCTGTGTCAGAACGGGGCGTCGTGCGTGCAGCTCTCCGGCGCCCCCCGGTGCCAGTGTCCCGCGGGCTTCGAGGGGCCGAGCTGCGAGCGACTGGTCAGCGTCAACTTCATCGACCGAGACTCGTACGTCCAGCTGCAGGAGGTGACCAACTGGAGCCAGGCCAACATCACGCTGCAGGTCGGCATTTGTATTTTATTACTTTTTATTATTATTATTATTTTTAGATCAGTGGTTCTTGTCTTTATTTGAAGGGATTAGACCAGGGTGTCCAAACTTTTTCCATCGAGGGCCACATATTGAAATATAGACCAAGCGGAGGGCCACAAATCAATCGTGAAACGTTAAAAAAAGCTGCATTTATCTGATGTTTTAAGCACCACCACATCTACATTCAGTCTCAGTGTCTTAAAGTGCGTATGACGGGTTTTCATGATTTTCTAATTTTGGCTTTATTCATTGTATTAACACCTGCTGTAAATATAAATGATAGTTTTACGCCAACCAAGCAGCCATTTGTGGAGAAAAGTTGAAAAATCTGTTCAAAATTACAGGAAGTAAACAAATTGATGACAAAGGTTACGCAAAATTTACACAAAATAAATTAATTTTTTTGAACCTTTATACATGATTTCAACAAAATAAAGGTGTTAACATGTATTTTTATATGTAAAATAAACAAATCTGTGACATCTGATGAGTATTGGCCCACTGTACAGGATGGTTGCTACGTACTTTCCTAGTGTGATGTCATCATTTACAACCAGGAAGTAAGACAAAAAACCTTAAAAATTGCTAAACCACAATTGAATTTGTGAAGTTTTTGAACACAGTTTGAAACATATTTATCTTAACTGCATTTTTGTCAAATGAGCAGTCCAACCTGTCATAGGCCCTTTAATATCAGGTCTGTTTTGCACCAAAATGTTAGTTATTTAGGTTGGAATTGTAGAAAATCTGAAATGTGCTGTAAATAGTACTTATCAGGACAATGTGGGCCAGTTCACCAGGAAGACTAAGGGCCAAGAAAAATTGGTCTGAGGGCCGCATTTTGCCCCCGGGCCTGAGTTTTGACATGGCTGGATTAAAGTCTATTGACCCTATTCTGCCCCGCCCACATTTGCCGTTTTTTGCACTTTTGTTGAAACTTTAAGAAAATATTGCTCAAGCAGGAATAAAATAAAATAAAATAAAATAGAGTAGAGCAGTAGCAAACGTGCCTTTCAGAACGTCACTGTCGAGGTCCAGACGACAGGGTCAGGTTGTTTATAGAAGACTTCGCTTCACTTTTGCAGGTTTCCACGGCCGAAGACAACGGTATTTTACTGTACAACGGAGACGACGAGCCAATCGCAGTAGAGCTCCACCAGGGCCGCGTCCGAGTGACCTACGACCCCGGCAACCAGCCCGCCAGCGCCATCTACAGGTAACATACACGCAATGACCTCAGGAGACTTAAAGGAGACGTGTGGTGTGTGTTCATGTCGAATGTTGTGTTGTGTGTTTATGTTGTATGTTCATGTTGTATGTTCTTGTTGAATGTTGTGTTGTGTGTTTATGTTGTATGTTCATGTTGTATGTTGTGTTGTATGTTCATGTTGTATGTTCATGTTGTGTTGTATGTTCATGTTGTATGTTCATATTGTATGTTCATGTTGTATGTTGTGTTGTATGTTCATGTTGTATGTTGTGTTGTGTTGTATGTTCATGTTGTATGTTCATGTTGTGTTGTATGTTCATGTTGTATGTTCATATTGTATGTTCATGTTGTATGTTCATGTTGTATGTTCATGTTGTATGTTCATGTTGTATGTTCATGTTGTATGTTCATATTGTATGTTCATGTTGTATGTTCATGTTTTATGTTCATGTTGTATGTTCATGTTGTATGTTCATGTTGTATGTTCATGTTGTATGTTCATGTTGTATGTTCATATTGTATGTTCATGTTGTATGTTCATATTGTATGTTCATGTTGTATGTTCATGTTGTATGTTCATGTTGTATGTTCATGTTGTATGTTCATGTTGTATGTTCACGTATATTGATGTTGATGTTGTATGTTGATGTTGTATGTTCACGTATATTGATGTTGATGTATGTTCATGTTGTGCTGTATGTTCTTGTTGTATGTTGATGTTGTGCTGTATGTTCATGTTTTATGTTCTTTTGTTTTATGTTGATGTTGTATGTTCATGTATGTTTATGTTGATGTTGTATGTTGTGTTGTGTTGTATGTTGATTTTGTATGTTGATGTTGTGTTGTATGTTGTATGTTGATGTTGTATGTTGTGTTGTATGTTAATGTTGTGTGTTGTGTTGTATGTTGATGTTGTATGTTGTGTTGTATGTTGATGTTGTGTGTTTTGTTGTATGTTGATGTTGTGTGTTGTGTTGTATGTTGATGTTGTATGTTGATTTTGTACGTTGATGTTGTGTTGTGTTGTATGTTGATGTTGTGTTGTATGTTCATGTATGTTGATGTTGTATGTTGTGTTGTGTTGATGTTATATGTTATATGTTGATGTTGTATGTTCATGTATGTTGATGTTGTATGTTGTGTTGTGTTGATGTTATATGTTGTATGTTGATATTGTATGTTGATATTGTATGTTCATGTTGTATGTTGGTGTTGTATGTTGGTGTTGTGTTGTGTTGATGTTGTACGTTGTCGCGTTCAGTGCAGAGACGGTGAACGATGGGCGTTTCCACACGGTCGAGCTGGTGACCTTTAACCACATGGTGAACCTGTCGGTGGACGGGGGGGAGCCGCAGACCCTGGACAGTCTGAGCCGGGCCCAGAGCGCCGGAACGGAGGCGCCGCTGTACGTGGGAGGTGAGGAAATGGGACATAAAACTCCAGAAATGAAAACGATACATGGATACCTGTGGATTGTACTGTTGAAGCATCAAAAAAAAAAACAAGGAAATGGATGACAGTAACGCAGCTGAGTGTCAAGGACTGGACTGAAATAACTTTGGACATTTACCAATATTCACCTTATTCTGCCCCGCCCACTTTTGCCGTTTTTTGCACTTTTGTTGTAAACGCACTTCCGTTTGACGAGAACTCCGTTAAAGCTAATGACGAACGAGGGAAAAGTCTTGCCGCTAAAATGTTACATAAAGTAGATTGATTTGTGTAAAATGTTTAATGAACACGAGCAACAACAAGTCAACAACGCAACGATTTCCTGGTCAGTCTGAAAACGTCTTTTTAGTCCATGTAGAACTTATTTTCTGTTGAGCTCATCTGCTCCATGTGAACTACAATGGAAACAAGACGGCGGCGCGTACGGCAACTTCCAGAATAAGGTGAATATGCTCTAGAAGTATCAATATCTTGTACACATTGCAGGATTTTGAGGCCCAGATACTGTAAATAGTTCAGAAAAGTCAAAAACAGTCTGCAGAAGGCTTAATTATGTTTTACTCAACCTGAAATATTCTTAGAAACTATTTGTTCAAAGTGAATTCAGTCTTTGTTTGGTTATATATTACGGTTATTATAAGTGATATTATTATTGTTATTGACCTTATTCAGCCACGCCCACTTTTGCCTCTTTTTGCCACAGATACACACTTTTGTTGTAAATGCACTTCCGTTTGACGAGAACTCCGTTAAAGCTAATGACGAACGAGGGAAAAGTCTTGCCGCTAAAATGTTACATAAAGTAGATTGATTTGTGTAAAATGTTTAATGAACACGAGCAACAACAAGTCACAACACAACGATTTCCTGAAAACGTCTTTTTAGTCGAGTAGAACTTATTTTCTGTTGAGCTCGTCTGCTCCATGTAAACTAATACAACAGAAACAAGACGGCGGCGCGTACGGCAACGTCCAAAATAAGGTGAATAGAAAAATGAGCTTTTATGATATTATGAATGAATTTTCTATTCATCTTATTCCACCATGCGCACTTTTGCATCTTTTTGCTACGGCTCGGCACTTCCGTTGTATTGGTTTGGTGAGATCTTGATTCACGGGGAGAACGAGAGAAAAGTCGCACCGCTAAAATATTAGCTCATTGCCTGCATGCTAGTTGTTGTCGTGCTGAGTTCCTGTTGTACTCAGGGGTCAGATTTTTCCAAGTTCTGGTTTGTAAATTCACACTGGAACACTCTCGGAATTCCTACTTGGAAACTCGGGCAACATTTCAGAACCCCGAGTTTATCCGAGTCAGTCAATCCAACAAGTCTGCTCCCTGCGTTTTGAACAAATTGAACATCCAACAGTTAAATTATGGATAGTACTTGTGTTATTTTCTCTGTAGTTGCTCTCTGCTGCCCCCTGCTGTCTGTGAAGCTGCTGCCGTTGAGCCCCTGCAGTTATAAGTGCCCTGTTATGCTAATGTTGCTAACGTCTGCTCAGAGCTAATGACGACAAACGCAAAAATTCACATTCAAATGTTGATTTATAACTGACTGATGTAATAAACACTGTCTGAGTTCATAAATCAACTTGACTGGATCCATATTTTGGATGATATTAGCTCCTTCTCAGGTTTTATTGTTTGATTTGTGTCGTTAGAGATTGATTTGTGTAAAATGTTAAACATACACGTGCAACATCAAGTCAGCAATGCATAGATTTCCGGTGCCGGCTGTAAATAGTTTATTTTCTGTTGAGCTTGTCTGCCCCGTGTGAACTAATACTCCAGAAAAAAGATATAAACGGATGGGTGCACATGTCAACTTAGACCCTTTAAAAGTTTGTAAACAAAAACATTATATATTCTGAATAGTGGCAAAAGTGAAATGCAACATAATGTGATTTCAATGGAGAAATTTGAATTATCCTCAGAAAATCACAAAATATGAAAAATCCAGGTGGTTTTGTCTAAATAAAAGCAAACACATTTATTATGATATTGTATTTTAGGAAATTATGATAAACTCTGATCTTTTGATGAAGGAACAATCCAGATTTGTAGGTTTTACTGGACAAAAACTCTCAGAAATGTTGAGCCCACAATAATTTTTCATTTTATCTAGAGATATATTGGATACTAAACCATAATTGATTTGATTTTTGATACTCAAATACAAGTTTAAGTCAAGATAATACTATTTTGTCCTTCCTTTGTAATAAAACTTGACCTTTCTACCCTGGAAATTCAAATGTGTTGATTTTTCCCAACACAAAAATTAGAATTTAGATCTAACGGGAGATAATTATTGAAAAATTTACCGTCAACTTAATTTTGCCTCCAGTCGCCTCCATCTTTTTGACGACATCACATTTTAAAGGGTCTATGACAGTGGTTCCCAAAGTGGGGGTCGGGACCCTCTGGGGGGTCGCGAGGGGTGAGCTGGGTGTTGCGAGATGATTTCAAGATCTAATTTTGATAACTATTACACTGTATTTGGTCTTTTTTTTTTTTTTTTACACTGTATTTGGTCAATTTTTATTTGGTCAATTTTTTGGTCAATTTTTAACAGTATATTTTAGTAAAATAGTATATTATACAGTATATTTTAGTGAAATGGGGTCCAATAAGACATACAACTATTCAAATAACCAAAATTAAACTGGATTTAACACGCCTTGACACTTAAAATTATTGCTACTGTCATTTTCATTTCGCTTTGGGGGTCCCGAGTCAGTTGCATGCCTATTTTGGGGGTCCCGGACAGAAAGGTTTGGGAACCCCTCGTCTATGAGGTGAATAAAGCCGCGTCTGTGTCGTAGGGATGCCGGAGGAGGTGCTGCCGCCGTCGCTCTCTCTTCCCTCCGCTCCTCTGAACACCTCCAGCTTCCACGGCTGCATCAGAAACCTCTACATAAACCACGAGCTGCAGGACTTCGCCCGGACGCACATGAAACCCGGCGTGGTCCCGGGATGCGAGGCCTGCGCCAAGTTCCCCTGCGTGAACGGAGTGTGCCAGCCCAGCGCCGCGCAGGTACGATACTGCTCCTGCAACCAGGCTTTAATACTGCTCCTGCAGCCAGGTATTAATACTGCTCCTGCAACCAGGCTTTAAAGGGCGTATGTCAGGTTTTTACGATTATCTAATTTTGGCTTTATTCAGTGTATTAATACCTCTTGTAAATATAAATTATACTTTTACACCAGTCAGGTTGCTGTTTGGGGAGAAAAGTTGAAAAATATGTTAAAATTACAGGAAATAAACAAACTGATGACATCACACTGGGAAGACAAAGGTTATGCATAATTTACACAAAGGAAACTACCTTTTTGACCCTTTAAACATTAATTCAACAAATTATGTATATGTATTTTTCTTTGTCAAATTAAAAAAAATGTTTTGGCCCGATGTACAGGATGGTTTCTTGGTCATTTCCCAGTGTGATGTCATCATTCACAACCAGGAAGTAAAATTAAAAACCTAAAACACTAAGCTAAACTGGGAAAAATGTGTAAAGATTTTTGCAGAATTTGAAATATATTTATCTTAACTGAATTTTAGTTAAATGTGCAGTCCAACCTGTCAGAGGCACTTTAAAGGGGCTGTACCTGATTTTTACTGTTGTGAAACAAGAAAAACAGAACTAGTTCATGTTCCACATTTTTTGCTTGTAATAAAGTTAAATCTGTGTCGCTCCAGTACAGACATATTGTAAAAGCATCTAGTCTGGTGAAAATGACACCACAACTTTTACGCTGCATCTGTTTATTGAGCGTTTTATTCTACGAGAAGCAGGAAGTGTGCCGTTAGCATGCTAATGCAGTGCTTATAAACACATGAAGGTGAATATTTATGATGCTGGGGCTGCATTAGGAAAGTGAGCACTACTTTTGACAGACTTTAACATCAACTAGTTCTGTTTTCCACGTTTCAAAACAGTAAAAATCAGGTACAGCACCTTTAATAAACAGGATACATGATACAGCATTACATTTATATAATTATTCTTATCTTTTATTTTATTTTTTGCTTTCTGAACATAAAAGCAGAAACAATCGGCTCCTAAAGATATTTTATTATTTCTTTTAATCCACTTGCATTCGTAGGTTTCTCTGGGGCTTTGTAACTTCAAAGTTTTCTCTAAATCTAAGAGAAAAACATCATATTCTACATTTTAATTGAATTTTCAGTCAAATCTAGTGTATTCAAATACTAAATAATATATCCAAATTCCCTCTGTAATTGTTTTAATCTAAGTTAAACAGAATTAAGCAAGCAAAAAAAAAAAGTACTTTGCTCAATCCATTTTTCATATTCCTAAATGTGTGCAATTCTGGTCAATTGTACACAAAAAGTCTTATATTTTAATGAAAAAACGACATGATGAAATGTTGTAATGCTTTTTTGTTAACATTTCAACACAATATCGCTAAATCTAAAGGTTTTTCCTGTAGCGTCTCGCGTTAAAGGTTTGTCGTTTGTGCTTTTACTGCTTCAAATAAGGAACAGCAATCACAACCAATTCTGATTGCAAGAGGATCGTCTTCAGAACCAAAACCCCAAAAGAAAACCTCCATCATGTCCAGTGTTTTGTAATCAAGAATAAGTCAACATTACAATTGTCGGTAAAAGCTGTGTCTGATTTGGACATGTTTACGTCGTTTCTGAGGACACACCAAGGTCATGTTTACCAAATTTAGAAACACAAAGTTTAATCAAGCTTTACCAGGTGATTTTCTTGAGCAGTAAATCTAATCATGTAAATTCAAATTATCTGCTTGTATTTCAGAGATTTTGGATTCACGTCGGTTTGAAAATGAAACTAAAAATCTATGTTAAATTAAATGCGGTTAATACTTTTCCTGTCATTGTCATAGTTTATCCTGGTTTGACTCTTTGTTTGAGTATTTTTTATCGTTTAAACATTTAACTGCGGCTCGTCGGCAGGGCCTTCAGTGCACCTGTCACCAGGGCTGGAGCGGAGAACTCTGTGATCAGCCAATCACAGCCAGCCTCACAGGAAGTGACGTCGTCACCAAGGCAACGGAGCCCAACCCATGTGAAAACAGCAAGTGAGTGACTTTAACTCTTGGAGCAAATGGGCTGCAAAGATTAACTGAATAACTGTGATTAGTCAATGTTCTTATTCTCTATATTCTGATAATTGTAATCACTGGACTATTCACCTTATTCCTGAAGTTGCCGTACGCGCCGTCGTCTTGTTTCCGTTGTAGTTTACATGGAGCAGACGAGCTCAACAGAAAATAAGTTCTACATGGACTAAAAAGACGTTTTCAGACTCAGAAATCGTTGTGTTGTTGACTTGTTGTTGCTCGTGTTCATTAAACATTTTACACAAATCAATCTACTTTATGTAACATTTTAGCGGCAAGACTTTTCCCTCGTTCGTCATTAGCTTTAACGGAGTTCTCGTCAAACGGAAGTGCGTTTACAACAAAAGTGCGGATCTGTGGCAAAAAGCGGCAAAAGTGGGCGGGGCAGAATAAGGTGAATGGACTATAAAAGTAATTGTGTCATTATTGAATAAAACATTTTGTCTGCTCAATAACACTCTTTATTCGTAAATATTCTCTATATAAAAGCCACATTTCAACATTTGTTTGGTTGATAATGTTTTTAACAATAATTACTGACCAGTCGAATACTAAAATAATGGTTAGTTTCAGCCATAAAGTGCAATTCTAAATCTAAATTCTAAAATAAATACTTTTTTTTTTTCATTTTCATTATTAAAGGGGTACTTTATTATTGTTTTTACTGAAATAGTTTGTTTTTTATGTGAGTTTTTTCTTTTTTTCTGTTTGTGTTCTGTTCTGTTTCTTTTACTTAAGTATCAAATTGAGTTCTTCGTCCAACTCTGATGCCGACAGATGATTTATTTATTAAAAATGATGCATAAAATCAGAATCAGAAAGCGGTTTATTGCCATTGTAAGTGAAATTCACAAACATAGGAATTTGCTTCGGCGTAGGTGCAACAGGTGCAACATACAGCAGGAAATCACAATACAAAAGCAAAACAACACACAGTACAACATAAAAACACAAAACAAACACCTAAAACATAAAACGAATCCAAACCTTTGTGTCAGATCTGGATAAATACTTCACATTTTCAGCGTTTCAGATCAATTTCATCGACAATGTTACTGGTTTAATCCACTTTCCTTCCAGTCGTCCCTGTGCACCTCTCTCTACACTGTCCTTGTCCTGCTGTTGCCCTCAGGTGCGTTAGGGGGCGCTGTGTGGCGCTGGACTCGCAGATGTACCGCTGCGAGTGCGAGGCGGGTTTCCACGGCGTGCTGTGTAACCAGAAGGGGGCGCCGGCTCCGCTGTGCCAGGGCCTGCCCTGCGTGAACGGCGTGTGCGAACAAACGGAGCGAGGCGAGAGCTGCACCTGCGACCAGGGCTTCACGGGACAGAGCTGCGACATCGGTGAGAACAGCGCCCCCCTCAGGCTCGCACAGGGCGACATTTTACACTGGAGGCTTCTGTGTGTGTTTGTGGTTTTAAAGTCTATATGAAGGTTCTTACAATAGTGTGATTGGAGGGCATTTGTGGTAAATATTTATCATAGTTTTACATGCGTGAAGATGCAGTTTGTGAAGAAATTTTGAAAAGTAAAAGATTAAAATGACAGGAAGTAGTCGTAGAAAGGGGTTCAGAGGTTGTCATCCGGACGCCGTTTAGAGATCGAGACGTTTCGACTTCTATCCAAAAGTCATTGTCAATCAGAGAGCTGGTAAGGGAACTTGGGCTTATATGCTACTCTAAGTAGTGGGAGTCCTGCCCCCAGGGAGGAGTCACTGAAAACCTGTCTTAGGTCTCTGAACCCCTTTCTACGATGGACCACACCTGGACGAATGAGGGTTTACATCGACGACAGGAAGTAGTGCTGAGTTCTAAAACAGAATCCCGTCAAAATGCGACGTACCATTGAAAATACAGAGACAATTTACGGACAACTGACACATTTTTCTGACAGTTTAAACGGCCATTCAACAAAGGTGTTATCGGGTATTATTATTCGTTAAATCATACTGTAACTAACGACAGGAAGTAGGGCTGAGTTCTAAAACAGAATCCCTATGTGATGTCATCAAAAAGCGACGTGCCGTTGAAAATACACAGACAGTTAATGCTCAATGGACAGTTTAAAGGGTCATTCAACAAAATAGTGTCATTAAGTAGGATTATTTGTCAAATCAAATGTAAGAGAATTCTTATTAAGGGTTTGTCAAAATGACACATAAGACTGTGCTTACGTGTGACAAGCTGACTACCAGAATAGGCAACTAGATGCTTAGTGCAAGCGATGTTGTTTACAACCTTATATAGTGTTGTCTTTTTGACCTGTTTCCTATTTCTGTGATCAGCTGTTGTTTTCTGACCTGCAAGGTCATGGGAGCAACAGGGGAATGCTGACCTATACTTGTTTAAACTGAATAAAAGGCAGGGGAAGGGAGTTGGCAAGTTGGAAGAGGTTGTTGCTGGGACGAGCTGATGGGCGCCGCTGCAGAGAGTAGATCAGAGCGTCACTTCTGCTGTTGGGACGAGCCGATGATAAGCGCCACTCCCCCTCCCCCCGTGCATCGTGCACGTAAAAAAAAGCCTATAGGCCAGTGTCTGATTACCTGTTTAATTCTCAGTCAGTAGAAGGTTGTTCTCTCAGACTGTCTAGGTTCAATTGTCTTTGTGATAATTCCCTGACATCATAATATCATAATTTCTCATCATAATTTATATGGATTTTGGCCCTTGTTTACAGTCTGGTTGCTATGGTAACAGTTGTAGAATCACCTCTAACTATGTCATATTTACTGCTCATGTCTGACAATTTACGGACAACTGACACACTTTTCTGACAGTTTAAACGGCCATTCAACAAAGGCGTTATCGGGTATTATTATTCGTTAAATCATACTGTAACTATTGTGTAATTTATACGGATTTTGGCCCTTGTTTACAGTCTGGTTGCTATGGTAACAGTTGTCGAATCAGGCAAGATTTTTAATTACCTTTTAATACAGATGGAGGGAAACTAAAATGTATATCATTGAAATGCAGATTTTTCTTGTAATATAATGAGTTGTAAGGTCAAGTCACAGAGAAATCATCAGGTTCAACATTTGTGAATTTGCCTTTGAGTTAATTCATGTAATTAAAAGAGAAAAGTGGCTCATCACATTCTACAAACTGAACACATTCATTCAAATGCATGGGGTTGAATGTTTACACAAGTACCAGCCTACTTGCACACTCTTTCTAGGGAGTTTTGTTTTTTTGTTTTTATTTATTTTTATTTACAAATTTTGAGTTGTTTGCCAACATTGCCGCTGTAGCACAATTTAAAGCTATTTTTTCTTTATAATTAACAGAAATAGACATTACAAAAAGTCAGACATTACAAAGTCAGACAAACAAACCTTAAGCCAGAATACGCTATGCTATATGCTATTTCAAGATAAACAGCATACTTTTTGTGCCGCGCCGTGCAGCTAACATCGCTAGCCGCACATTTTCCCGTGTGTTTTGCATCCAGAGTCGCCGTGCCGCGGTGAGCCGGTGCGAGACTTCCACCGGCTGCAGAGAGGAGGCCTGCGCTGTCAGACCGCCAAGCCCTTCTCATGGGTGGACTGCAGGGGGCGCTGTCAGGCCGGGGCGGAGCTGAGCCTCAACAACACGTCGTTCTGCTGCTCGCCGCTGAGGGTGCGCAGGCGGAAACTGACATTCGAGTGCGAGGACGGGACGACGGTGACTCAGGACGTGGAGAAACCCGTGGAGTGCGGCTGCAAAGAGTGTCTGTAGGGCTCCGTTGTGGTTTAGGGGGACACATATTACGCATTATTTTTATTCATGTTATTGACCTTTAAACATGCTCTTGTACCTTTGATTTGGCATTTCATGTTTTAGGAGAAGGAAAAAAGGTCTACAAAAAATACACGTTACTTCAAATCAGTCAGGCGTTTCAGATATTGAGTTAGAGCTCCATCTACTGGCTGCAGAAGGAATTACAAAGGTGAGATAAACAGTATCAGTTGTAATGAAAGTCAGTTTGAGGCAAAAATGATCAGAATGGACTTAAAAACAGCACAAATGACCTCGTAGCACTACCTTGACGCCACACATTTATTTACAGCCAAATGGTACACACTGTCCCTTTAATGCCGTGTGTGAAAACAGTGCGCTTTGGCCACTTGAAGGACACGTATTCTGTAAAATTGACTTATTTGAGTTTATCTATAGCATAACATTGTTTCTTCATCAAAAACAAACCTGGAGTTGTATTTAACTTTATTCACGCTTTGTTAGGTCCTCTCCCTCGAACACTCAAAAAAACATTTGGTTTTAAATTTCCCAGATTTATAATGTCAAAGGTAGAGATCCGGAGTTTAATAATGAATTATCTACTGGCTGCAGAAAGAATAAAAAATAAACCGTATCAGTTCTAATGAAACTCAATTTGAGGCTAAAACGTGATTGATTTCTGGACTTACAAACAGCACAAATGACCTCGCAGCTCTACCCTGATGTCACAAATCTGGGAAATTTGTGAAACATAAGAGATTTATGAGGCTCAGATTTATGAAACGAATTAATAATAATAATTCCTTCACAAACAACAATTTTTATTCTGCATAAAAACTGCACACCCTGTAGTTTAGATTTGTTAAAACATGTTCTGAAACAAGTGACACAAACAGGACTAAAAGATAAACAGCATCAGTTATAATGAAACTTAATTTGAAATGCTCAGAACGAGTCTTAAAAACAGCACAGGAGAGCTCTGGATCTCTACCTTGGACGTCACTAATCTGGGAAATTTGAAACGGGAGTGTTTTATGAGGCTCAGAGCAAGAGAACTTAAGATCGTGCACACTGTTCCTTGTATGGATTTAAAGGACTCATGTTATGTAAAATGTACTTTTTTGACCTTTTATTCATGTTATAACATGTTTATAACACCTGGAGTTGTAGTTAGCTTCTGTCACAATTGTTTTCATTGTTGGTTTGTAAGGTCCTCACCCTCAAAGCCAAAAAACCCACTTGGTTTTAAATTTCCCAGATTTGTGACGTCTAAGGTAGAGATTTGAAGTTTTCCTGTTCTGTTTTTAAATAAATTTGAATCGAGACTTGAAAAAAGTATGGATACAAAAAAATAAAAAATCACAAACAGGAACCTTTCCTGAACAGTTTGACAGATTTTTATTATCTTTATCAGAACTAGTATAAAACCACACAAAGTAAGGTAACGTAAAGAAAATACTGTTATTATGAGTTGCAAATCAGTCTGATGTCTAAAAAGTGCATTTTTAAAAGTTATTATTGCGTTATCGGAGTCAGTATTGGGCATCAAGCCTATTCCTTATTATCAAAATAGAGCTTATAAAGAAATATATATATTTATTGAGTAATTTTTTGTAAAACATTGTCTTAAATCATCACAAATCAACACATTTCTGCCTCAAATGTTCATTTCAACTGTGTGCTTACATTAGCATGTTTGGGCAAGCTAGCTTTTGTTTATTCCACCATAGTAATTCCCTGTGCTGCCAGTAGATGCCGCGCTAACACAAATCCTGATCAGGGATTTGATAAAAGCAATGTATCCTCTTATTATCTACAACATTTTAAGTTCTAAAACATGAAATGCCAAAGTAAAAGTATTTAAGATCATGTTTCGATTTTAAAAACACGGAGGAGCTTCATTATAACATGTTTAAACGCTGAAAAAACCCAATTTTGCGTAATATATAACCCTTAATGTGAGACGTGGAAATGACTGCTCTTACAATGAAGTCTAATACACTGGGGACAATTTAACACATTTCTTTCCCGCTCTGTGAATTCCTCATTTCAAGTCGTCCTCATGGATATTTTACTCTTTGTCGCTGCTGGAGTCGAGTTGAATGAAGCTAATTCAGAGTGATTATAAAGGTGTTAAAAAGTGTGCAGAGCTGTAAAAATCACTCCATGTTGAAACCCGTCACCTTTGTAGCTCGCGGACAAAAGCCTTGGGTCGCTGCTCCTAGATTTTTTATTTAATTCTTTTCTCTATAACGTCTTTTTATTCAGTCTTTAGTGAAATAACCAAGATGAATTAATTTTGTTCTCCATAAGGGCTTTCAAAAAAAAGAAGAATTTACAATAGTTTACATTATTTGGGTGCAAAAATATCTTACTGCAATATCTCAAAGTTTTTATTTAACTGATGTGAATGTGGCGTTCGTGGTTCAAAGTTCACGTAATTTTGATTTTGTGTCTCGATTCACCCGAGCCACGTTTCCACTGGTTCACTTTGGAGCAGATTGGTCCGAAAGAACCTAAAAATTTAAAAAATTGAAAACTAAAGATAAAACAGATACATTTTTCTGACAATTTACACCATTATTCGACAAATTAAAGGCGTTATAAGGTATTATTATTTTTCAAATCATAACTATTGCGCACTTTATATGGATTTTAGCCCTTATTTTTCAAATGGTTGCTAGGAAACAGTTGTGGAATCACCTCTTAACTATGTCACAACCAGGAAGTAACATTATAAACTTTACAAAAACTGTCAAACTGGGGACAAATGGGCAAAATGTTCAGTAAAATCTTAAATATGATCATGTTCAGTACATTTTAGACTTTAAGTGAACCGTACCGGCTCGTTAAAATGATCCAAAGCGCACCGTGCAAGCTACTAGCATCCAAAGAGGTCTAGCTCGCTTTAGCTTTAGCGCACGATGATTGAACAAGAGAGAACGCAAACTCATTTGAAAACAAACAGAAAATAGTCGTTCCTCGCCAAATGCTGACTTGAACTTGTGCATGTGTGAAGCTCTGTATTTCCACTGACTTAGCAAAACAAAGCTAGCACACATTAGCATCAGCTGTTTCCTGTTAATCGACGCACGGAGCCAAAATATTGTATTTCCAGAGTATAATGTGTCTAGCATCAGCCAAAGCCAATGCGTTACATAAAGAGAGGGTAAAAAGCGGCGTAGAGTGTTTGCAGTGAAGGGAAATAAATGCGGGAAAAGCTGACAATAAATCTAAAGCCGTTTACTTTAGCTTTAGCTACGTCTCACAATAACACAAACTTGGACTTATTAAACGTCCTTTTGTGAATTGCTGAGATCGGCCTCATGATTAAAAAGTATAATGTCAGTACAATGTTTATTTATTAAGAAAACTTTAGTTATATTTGGGAGAAAATGACCGGACCAAAGTGTTCTAAAGTGAACAGGACCAGTCGAAATGTGGCTATATCAAGCTACATCGCTGTAAAAGTTTGGTGGCTCGAAAGAAAAATGGAGGAAGGTAAAGTGTATGTTTGGCTACGATTGAACAGAATGTCAGTTTAAAGCTGGAGTACCTGATTTTCAAACTACGGAACCAGAAGTGTTTTTTTTTTTTTAATCTATTATTATTATTTAATCTCCATTTGTTTCGTTAAATTCATTTTCAGTCCTGTGCACAGCTTTACAACAGCTTTTTTCAGACGGCGAAGTGAAACTGGGGAGGACCACTCAAGCGCAGCCAATCAGAGTGCTGCTTTTATCTCTTCAATACAAAATACTTTATTATTAGATACAGACAGCACGCAGAAGTCTTATTTTTGTCAGAAAGTGCTGCTTTTACACAATACTTTGATGGAAAATACAAAATTTACACCCAAAAAAGTCAGGTACCACAGCTTTAATGCAAAATACAAAGTCAGTACAGTAAATCCCGGCATGTTTCCGTCTCGTCTGGAGCTAAACTGATGGAAACTCTTCACGGAGACACTACAATAACAAACCCGAAGAGCGCACGTGAGCATATGTTGACGTAATGGGCCTAATGATGATCCCAGAGGCGTCCCTTGGACAAACACGTCTCCAAAGTGACAGGGCACTTCCTGGAGGGGGTTCAGGGGGCAAAGGTCACGAGGTCGAGGGGTTCGCATCAAAAACATGTCCCCATTCTGTCCCCATTCTGTCCCCACACGACTCCGACGAGCGAGAGGCGCCGCTGGGGCTGAGATTTGGGGAAACTGACGCGGGAACAAGAGTCTGCCGTCAGCGCAAATATGAGTCTTTTTAAATCGCATAAAATTCAGTTACTTTAAATTTGTGTTTTTATTGACCAAACATCTGCTGCTTCTTATAACATGTGTCCTAATGTTCAGTTTAAATTTACTTTGGTGGATAAATATAATAAAATATTTAATAATATTGTATAAATTATCACATTTTGACACATTTATTTTCTGCAAAACAAATCTGTGAATTTCTAAATTGAGTATTTAGTAGAAATTGAGAAAAGACTTAACACATTATATTATTCTACAAAAGAGTAACGGCTAATATAAGAAGAAACATTTTAAACATTTAGTGCAATTTAATCAAAATGTGTTCTCACATTGACAATTAGTTTGAACCTTTTTTTTTACCTGTTTGTACTTTTACAAAAAAAAATACATGGCAATTTAATTAATTTTTTTTTTTGTAAATTCTTTTTTTTTAACATATAAAAATGCTTTAAAACCCCAGTTTGTTTTCTTAAATTTTTTGATACTTGTATTAGTTTTGTTTTTTACTACAAAAAAGTAATTCAGTTTGAAATATATCCAATGATGTTGAATTCACCAAACATCTTAAAATAAAATTCAAAAATTTGATTTCTGTTCTTTATGAAAACAGTGTCGTCTCTCATTATTTCCTGAAGTATGAATTCAGTTAAATAAAAAACCTGGTCTGTTTTGAATCTGTCCAAACACGTGTGAGAGCTTTAACGGTCGCTTCCTTTTGTCTTTGTTCGATCGCCGCGGCTCAAAACTGTTTTATTTCCTGTTTTTAAAACGACTGCTGCTCGTCCTTAACCCCTGAAACACTAATGTAGCGTCTTAAACCTGCTAACAGTGTGACATCATGTGAGTTTATTATAAGCTTTAGAATTCTCATAGTTTTAATTTTGATGTTTTGCCAAATCTCTTGTGCTTTTGCCGAGAAAATGTTAGTTTTGTGTTTGAAGTCCAGTAAACCATAAACGTCTTATTGTTTTTCTATTTATTGAAATAAAAGCTGTCGATGGTGAACGCTCTGCTCTTTCACTCTTTTGTTCTGGTTTAGTCCTTTGTCCGGTTTAAAACTGGTTTAGTCACGAACCTGGTTTAGATCTCGACTTAAATCCAAATTAAGTCCAGCTTTGGTCCTCATTTAGTCCTGGTTTAGTTTTCATTTGTCTTGGTTTAGACCTGGATTAGTTCTGATGTAGAAACTGTCCACAATCCACATTAAGTCCTGACCCAAATTATCTAGTTTAGTTCTTTTAGTCCTGGTTTAGATCCGTTTAAGATTTCAGTCCTGGTTTAGTTCTCTTTTAGTCCCGGTTTAGTCTTAAGTTTAGATCTCTTTAAGATTTCAGTCCTGGTTTAGTTCTCTTTTAGTCCTGGTTTAGATCCATTTAAGATTTCAGTCCCGGTTTAGTTCTCTTTTAGTCCTGGTTTAGATCCGTTTAAGATTTCAGTCCTGGTTTGGTTCTCTTCAGGTTTTACTCTGTGTGAAGTCATGGTTTAGTTCTTCTTTAGTCCTACTTTAGTTTTAGACTCAGAATACAGTCCTGGTTTAGTTCTCTTTTGGCCTGATTTATTCGTTATATATTCGTTGAGCTTACATTAGTTTTAGAATTCAGTCCCGGTTTAGTTTTACTTGTGTTTTAGTCCATCTTTAATTACATGAAATCAAACTTTATTTATAAAACCCTTTTCATAAAATGTAACACAAATTGCTTTACAGCGCAAACACATAGAGCACATACAGGAGGCTGAGTACAGATGCACCAGTGGAAGAAGCGCCATCAGAGGAGCCGTCTGCACCAGGAGCAGAGGGTCGTCCACAGCCACAGGACACAGACTCAGGGCCCAGACGCACCAGGGACCCATGAGCCGGGGCCCGCCCTCTGCTCCAGTACAGAGCGCCCCCCAGAGGAAACACTGGAGAGCCTAAAATGGATAAATAAATATGAAGAAATAAATACAGAAATGGGTAGAAAAAGTAATAAATACATCAGAATGGATTTATTGCCATTGTCTGTGATCAAAATTCACAAACACAGGAACTTGCTTTGGTGTAAGATGCAACATAAAACAATGAATAAAATAGAAAGAAATATAAAAAAGGGTATGCATAAAATTAAGAATAAAATAAAACAATATAGACTTAAGAGTATATACAGCAATGTACAGGTTGGCAAGACTTATAACATAGTGATCCCAAATAAGTAAACACAATAAATACATACATTAAATAATAACATTAGGGCCGTCGAACTGAGCCCTGGGCTGAACAGGGTAGAAGAGAGTCTCGTTAAAAGCACAAAAACAGATTTTGTTGAGGAGCCGGTGTCGACCGTCCTGTACACTGGGCTAAAACTGCCACAGATTTTTTTTTTTTAATCTTTAAAAATACATGTGAATACCTTTATTTTGTTGGATTAAGGCAGTGGTTCTCAAACTTTTTCAGTCACGACCCCGGAAATAAAAATAGCTTACATTCGTGACCCCCAAACACAAAAAATAGGCGACACACAAAGTGATAAATTAGCCTTATGTCTAATGTTTGACTTTATTTCGAGAATATAGACCTAGAAAAATGAGTTTGGGTCTGGGGGACCCTTGGAAATCATTTTGCGACCTCCCATTGGGGTCCCAACCTCTAGTTTGAGAACCACTGGATTAAGGTAACCCTAACCCAAGGGTCAAAAAAGTGGTTTATTTTGTGTAAATTATGTCTAACCCTTGTCTCCAATGTCATCAATTCCTGTAATTTTCGACAGATTTTTCGACTTTTCTCCACAAACGGCGACCTGACTGGTGCAAAACTATAATCTATATTTACACGAGGTATTAAAACACTGAATAAAGTCAAAATTAGAAAATCGTAAAAACCTGTCATACACACTTTAATTCAAATTTAAAACACAATAATTTCACGTGCTATTCCTGTTTTTTGTTGATCTGGGAGCCTCAGTCAGACTCATATTCCCTTCATGGTTCTGAAGTTTGAAGCCGTGACAGGTGCAGCGCTCGTGGTCTTGACATTGGCGGCGTCTCCTCTCTGTTGTCGTGGCGCCGTGACCTTCGACCTCATTGTGTCACGCCGGTCATGTCCGCGCTGAGAAGAAGCCCATGTGTCAGCTCCTCCTCCTCCTCCTCCAGCGCCGACACCAAGAAGAGAAAAGAGATGGAAAAGGCTGCACTGACCCTTTAAAATGTTCTGTCAGAAACGTCCATTTGCAATCAATTTATCACAGACTTAAAGGGCGTATGACGGGTTTTCATGATTTTCTAATTTTGACTCTATTTGGTGTATTAATACCAGTTGTGCATATACATTTCAGTTTTGCACCAATCAAGTATCCATTTGTGGAGAAAAGTTGAAAAATATGTTGAAAATTACAGGAAGTAAAGAGACTGATGACATCACACTGGGGAGACAAAGCTTATGCATCATTTACACATAAGAAACACATTTTTTGATCCTTTAAACATTGATTCAACAAAATAAAGGCTTTCACATATATTTTTATTTGTAAAATTTAAAAATATGTAACATTAAATGAGTTTTGGCCCCGAGTACAGGATGGTTGCTATGGTAATTTCCTAGTGTGACGTCATCATTTACAACCAGGAAGTCAAACTAATAACGAAAAAATTGCTAAAGCATGATAAAATTTGTAAAGTACTTTAACAACATTTGAAATATATTTATGTTAACTGCATTTTTGTCAAATAAGTAGTGCAACCTGTCATAGGCCCTTTAAAGGGCCTATGACAGGTTTTTACGATTTTCAAATTTTGGCTTCATTCAGTGTGTTAATACCTCTTGCAAAAATTATTACAGTTTTACACCGATCAGGTCGCTGTTTGTGGAGAAAAGTCGAAAAATCAACTGAAAACAACAAGACGTAAACAAACTGATGACATCACACCGGGGAGACAAAGGTTATAGCAGCATTGACAGAAAATAAACTACTTTTTTGACCCTTTAAACATCGATTCAACAAAACAAAGGTGTTCACGTGTATTTTTCTTGGTCAAATGCAAAAATCTGTGACATTCGATGAGTTTTGGTGCGTTTTACAGGATGTTTCTTGATAATTTCCCACTGTGATGTCATCATTTACAACCAGGAAGTGAAATTAAAAAACAAAAAATTGCTAAACCGGTATAAATGTGTAAAGTATTTTAGCAGAATTTGAAATATATTTATCTTGATTGTATTTTAGTTCAGTGAGTAGTTCAACCTGTGAGGGGCCCTTTAAACCATAAACATAACACAGAGAGCGAACACTCAAACTCGTACAAAAGATGTTTTATTGAATCAGATTTGGGACTAAACTATCGGAGTTCACCAGTGACCGCCCACCTCTTGGTTCCGGACGTAAATTTTCCTATTTTCTCATTGGGATTCCGAAAAAAAAAAAACGTGTCATGGACATTAGTCATGCCGTTAAACACGGAATATTTGAATTTTTCTATATCCTTACGACAAAAATGAATGAGAAATTGACTTCTAGAAGCGCGGCTTTCGTGTGGGCGGGGCAGACTGCTGAGCGCCAATCAAAATACTGTATTACACGTACGGACCAATCAGAAAGGGCTTCTCTAAGACCCGCCTCCTCAAGACATTTGGGACGAAACTGTCTTAAAGAAAAAGAAAGTTGGAGCACAAAAATGAAAGTGTAAAAAAGACCTGGCAGAAATATAAACAAAACAAGGTAAAAAACAAAACAAGGTAAAACTCTTGTTGTTGCAAATATAGTCTGTATTTATTACTATGAACGTATGAATCCAAAAGAAACATGTATTTATGATTTATTTTGTTTTGTAGCAGGGCAATATGTAAAAAAAAAAAAAACTTCATATCTAGATTAAGATTTTCAATTGTATTTGGTCTTTTCTGAAACAAAATTTCAAGAACGACTTAAGTTGTACAGACTTTTAATCTGTGCCATTTAAAACAAAACAACAATAACGTTTCTCAACTCTGCTCCAGTGTTTTTACCGAGTGTGGATTCAAAAACCACGACCAAACCCTTCACCTTCAGACAGGACTCGTTTGTTTTGAAGGCAGAAATATTTAACTAAATCACAAAAAGTATATTTCATTTATTTCATACAATCTCAACAGACAAAACAGATTTTAGTAGTAGATGTTGTATATTATTTTAATTTCTCTAATTGTATTTTGAATGAGTTAATCCCAAATCTGATCCATAAACACAGTCCTAAATTTGATCTTTATTATGAATCAAATACAAAAACAGCGCTGTAATAATAAGACAAAGAAAGGTTTTGATTCTGCTCTTGCATTATTTATTTAAAGTAATAAACAAATGTCAAATAAATGACTTAATCGTGAAGAATATTGGAGCTGTTTACGACGGTCAAACATCAGGAGTTTAAATGAACCGTGTCTTGACTGTGAGATAGGGCTGTGCTCGGTCTCCCCTTTCGTTTGCTTTAACAATCAAAAATACTCCTTCTTTATAACCAAAAAACAACAACATTTAAACATTTTCAGTGAAGAAGTGTCAGTTAGTTTGGGTTTCTGTTACAAAAGATGTGGACAAATACTATTTTCTTGCCGCAAAACTGTATTTGAAGTATAATTTGTGGTAAAGTATGTGATACATCTGTGGAGAAAATGAAAAACTATTGTGGGCTCGACATTTTTGTGAGAATTTGCCCAATAGAATCTAAAAATCATCATCAAAAAGACAGAATCTACGTCAAAATCTTCAATTAAATCAATAAATGCAGTTAAATGCACACTGCAAATAATTATGTTCTAGATGAGTTAAAATGTCTTGATTTGAGGATATTAATCTGAATTTCAGACGTTTTGACTCGTTAAGATCAGTGGAGACAATTTATTTAACAGAACTAGATTATTTCACTTGTTTCAAACTGTTTCTGACTTGTTTCTGTGCATTATTTCTTACTTTAATCCAAAATATCTGTCAGTGGTTAAGATCATTTTACTGACCCAATGACAATTTCTTATTTTAAGCAAAATTATCACAGGATCATCAGAAAAACCTTGAAACCCGTGAAATATCCTGCATCACATCAGCAATTAAATCTCATCGAGTCAAAACTTCTCAAATCCAGATAAAAATAATAAATTCAAGCCATTTTAAGCTCTGATAGATTTGCATTTTTTGCTGTGCAACAGTAAACGCATTAAACCAAGCTCTGGAATCTGACAACTCTTCATCTCATTAAGCAAAAAATCCCAAGTGAAATTTTCTTTTCGACACTTTGGAGCGGTAATTTTATGAACACCTCAATAGCAAACAGTAAAAAATATCTTAAGGAAATATTGTTAAATAAGTATAAACTGTGATTATTAAAATGGTTGTGTATGATCCAAATAGTAATCAGAGCTCTAGATACAACATATTGGAGGCCGACTTCAATACAAAATAATATTAAATAATAATAATAATAAAATTTACCAAATCCAGTACATTTTCATTGTAAAAATGTTTTGTTTTGTTTTGTGGTTGTGATTTTCATTTGTAAATCATCTGACCAGACGGATTTTAATTTGAGCTTGTTATAATAATCAATTAAAGGGATGAGCCCTTTCAGGTTTCTGCCACACTCCATCACGTTTTGTGTTGTTTTGTTTCATATGGACTTCTGTTTTTTTTTTTTAATTATGTGAAAATAAATCAAATCAAATCAAAACTCCCTTTATTTCTTATATTTTGTGACATTCTGAGGTGAATCCCAGTTTCCCTCAATACACTCCGCTCCACTTTTGCCCCCGATCTGGAATTCAGAGCGTTTTATCGGCTCCAAACTTCCACAGAGAGAGAAAAGGAAATGAAAAGAGCATTAAAAGGGAGAAAAGGATGGCGAGAAAGAAAGAAAAGATGCTCTGGAGAGGACGGAGCGGTGGAGGAAGGGCACGGAGCGAGAATAAAGACGTGTTCAACCCCCACAGTTTAAACACCACGGCGCTGAACACAAAGCCCTAATGGGATAATCATATCTATTTGCCGCAAAAGCACGAATTAAACCTGTTTAATTTGAGGCTTAAACGCTTCCTGGGAGAGAGCGAGGAAATGTAGGAGGAGAGAGTAAAACGTGTCGCGTAAAACTGGATTTTTTCGCCGGTAAATTCGCAATTCAGCCTCGAAATTCTGACGCTGACGTTCGGGCGTGTGTCGAGTGTCTGTCCCGACGCTTTATCCACGTTTACGTTCGTCAGATTAAAGCAGGCATGTCCAAATTAAGGGCCAGGGGCTAGATGCGGCCCTCAGACCAATTTTTCTTGGCCCTTAGTCTTCCTGGTGAATTGGCCCACATTGTCCTGATAAGTACTATTTACAGCACATTTCAGATTTTCTACAATTTTAACCTAAATAACTAACATTTTGGTGACACAGACCTGATATTAAGGCACTGAGACTGAATGTAGATGTGGTGGAGCTTAAAACATCAGATAAATGCAGCTTTTTTGAATGTTTCATGATTGTTTTATGGCCCTCCGCTTGGTCTATATTTCAATATGTGGCCCTCGATGGAAAAAAGTTCGGACACCCCTGAACTAAAGCTACAGGTCACGAGAAGATTTTTTTTTTCTCTTGAGCCAAACAGAACTGTTGACCTTAACGTGACAGGTTTTTATGATTTTCTAATTATGACTTTATTCATTGTGTTAATACCTCTTGCAAAAACAGATATCTCCAGTTTGAAAATTTGTCAGAAAGTTTGTTTATTTTTGATCCCGTCTTCTACACATATTATTAATAACAGTATTGACCTTATTCTGCCCCGCCCACTTATGTCGCTTTTTGCCACAGATACACACTTTTGTTGTAAACGCACTTCTGTTTGACGAGAACTCCGTTAAAGCTAATGACGAACGAGGGAAAAGTCTCGCCGCTAAAATGTTACATAAAGTAGATTGATTTGTGTAAAATGTTTAATGAACACGAGCAACAACAAGTCACAACGCAACGATTTCCTGGTCAGTCTGAAAACGTCTTTTTAGTCCATGTAGAACTTATTTTCTATTGAGCTCGTCTGCTCCGTGTGAACTACAACGGAAACAAGACGGCGGCGCGTACGGAAACTTCAGGAATAAAGTGAATAGAGTGAAAGGATTTGCTCAGAAAGCGATGGGATATTATTTTATTGCACTAAAATATGACTTTTGAAACCACTTCTGGACAAATTGTAAATCTTCAAAATTGTATCTAATGGAATTTATCTGTTTTTGCAAATGAACTCTTCAAATATAAATGATAGTTTTACATCAATCAGGAGCTGTTTGTGGAGAAAAGTTGAAAGGAAGTGAACGAATCACACTCGGGAGACAAAGTTCATGTGTAATTTACACAAAATAAACAACTTTTTTGACCCTTTAAACATTGATTCAACAAAATAAAGGTGTTCATGTGTGTTTTTCTTTGTCAAATAGAAAAATCTGTGACGTTAGATGAGTTTTGGTGCATGTACAGGATGTTTCTTGGTCATTTCTCAGTGTGATGTCATCATTTACAACCAAGAAGTCAAATTGAAACTAAAAAATGGCAAAACTGGGGTAAAATTTGCAAAGATTTGAGCAGAATTTGAAATCTATTTATTCAACTTCATTTTAGTTCAATGAGTCGTCCAAATGCATCTCGTGCCTTTGTCCATTACAATATTTTATGTTGAATTTGTGCAAACGTTTAAAGTGTCACTGTGTCGTTTACTATATTTTGGTTTGAAACATTTTATTCTCCTGAAAATGGAATAAAACCAAACGATCTCCTGGAGACAAACAGCAAAACAACTGCTTTATGTGAAACAAAAACTCACTGCAAACATTACAAATCTAGCCTTGCATAAAATGACCAGAATTCAGAAAATGAATCTTATTTTTAGTAGTTTTGACGTAATTGCTGATGTGACGTAGACGATTTCACTGGTTTCAAGATATTTCTAACTGGTTGTAAGATCATTAGCTTGAAATAAGACAATGTATTTGCCCATGAGGTAAAAATAAACATCCTGCCTAAAAGACAAACATTGTGTAACTTAAAACTAGAAACAAAACGCTACTGAACAAAACGTACTTGTTCTTTTGGCAAATCTTAGTTTAAGAAAGTCGGAATACACTCAAAACAAGATAAATACTGCTTACTTCAATTACTTTTTAACTTATTTCACTTGATATTATAATTTTTATCTGGATTTGAGTAGTTTTGACTCGATAAGATTTTATTTATTTATTTTTCTATGTGTTTATTTTATTTAATTCATGTCATATAGAATGCATCATCAGTCACAGAGTATTAAACAATATAAAATGAATAAAAAGGAGCAAAAAGAGAAAAGTTATCTAATGTTATCTGCCTCTTCACATCAACAGCCTTTAACGCAGAATATTTCACGTGTTTCAAGGTATTTCTGATGCGACAATTTTGTTAAAAATAATAAAATAAACTCACCAAAGCAGTAAATAAAATGATCTTAACCCACAACCCGTAGATAATTTGGCTTAAAGTAAGAAGTAATGTATTAAAACAAGTCAGAAACGATTCAAAACAGTCAAATAAGACGTCTGTAAATGTCGTGTTTTTGTTGGGTGTGAGGCAAGGCAGGTTTATTTGTAGAGCACGATTCATACACAAGGCAATTCAAACAGAATAAAATCAGATTAAAATCACAAAACGGATTAAGACAGAGAAAATCATCATAAAACAAAATTGTAAAAGTGCAGAAGAGCGCAGATAAATCAAGGTGTGCGTCTTGAAATGGTCCTTTAACATTGTCTAAATGTTTCAGACTTTTTCTTTTTTTTTCTGCAGTTGCTTTTCTCTCATTTCTAAACATTCAAAGTGCTTTTTTATTTCAGTTATTTGTTTGTTTTGGACAGAATTCTTTTTCCAGCATCATTTATTCTGTTTCTCAGTTCATCTCGTCCTTCCATTAAATCCCTTTGCTTTTCACTCGTCTGTTTTGTTCATAAAAAATATTTGTAGAAACCGTTCAAAAGAAAAGAAAAATAACAACAGTAATAATGGGGTAATGGGATAAAGAAATCATACACAACATTATGTATGAGGGGCCCATCGAGAAGGTTTGTCCCAGGGCCCCGAATCTTTTTGCTCCACTCCTGGTTCCATCAGATAAACAGTCTTAACTCATCTTAATGGGTCTTAATTGGTTTTCAGTTTTCAGTCGGGGAACACCAGTGCGCCTTGAAGAAATGTCCAACGCGCACGGATTTAAATAAAAAATACAATTTGAAGCGACTGGAACGTATTTCTATGACAAAAAGGAAAGCAAAAAAAAAATAACAATCACATCTGAACATTTTAAAGAACTAAACAGTGCACAATCGCTTTTTGACACATTGCACGGTACGTCAGATTTCGTTTACCAAAAGGTGTAAAAGGTGGTGTGCCGTGTTAACTTTTCAACCCAAAAAAGTGGTCTAAACATCTGAAGCCGGGCCGTTTTAACTCAGAGAAATCGTTTTTGCAGTGTATATACCGAAACAAATCCAAGAAAAATGTGATATTCCTTTGAGCAGAGCCTGTTCACACCATAGAACTATAATTAAACCTGGAAGATGAATCCAAAATGGCGCCCTGTTCCTCCCTGTGGCCTGAGCTCATTGACACATGACCCCAAAAAAAATTTTTTACTTCCGCATTTACTTCCTGATGCGGAGGCTGACATCTTTGCTTTACTTCCTGATACGGAGGCGGCCATCTTTGCTTTAGGGCGCCACGTGACCACAATCCCCCATGATGCTTTGAGTGACGTGAACGACCAGCAGCTGCAAGTTTTTGTGTTAGCGTTAGCGTTAGCTTGTGTGATTGTAATTGTGTTCTTCATGTTAGACACACGTGAAGCGTCTGAAATGAAATAAAATACAACTTACAGGTGTCTCTAGTCGAGCCTTTTCCACGAGCTTCTGTTTGTATCGTCCGATGCTCGTTCACGTGACTCACACATGTTTGTGTGACGTCACTTCATATAAAAACGGTAATTTCGGTGATTTTAGAAACGGTAGAAAAGAACATTTCCTTCTATTTTATTTAAATACAGATAATAATTCAGTCCTGTCTGTGATTATAATGTGACATTTTAGAAAAAGGCTGGTTCAATCTGGGACACAGACAGAGGGGGCGTGGCTTATCCAGTTCATTTAATACATCCATGGTTCACACTTATAATAGAATAAGAAAAGACAAAAGTACAGCGTCTCAGCTTCGCAAAGACTCCACACTTTTGTTCATTTTCCAAAGGGTTCAGAAACAGCTTTAGTCAGGAGTTTTAGGAAAAATCAGCCAGAATTGTTCATTTTTAAGGCGATATGTGTAAAAGAACACGCCCAAAAACCTAATTTAGTGAACACAAAGCTTCTCTAATGAACCCACTGTTCTTCTGTGGCTTTTAACACCGCGTGAGTGTGTGCTCCTCTGTGTTTAAAGTGTATTTGAAGAGTTCATTTGCAAAAACAGATATCTCCAGTTTGAAAATTTGTCAGAAAGTTTGTTTATTTTTGATCCTATCTTCTACACATATTATTAATAACAGTATAGGTGAGAGGATTTGCTCAGAAAGCAATTGGATATTATTTTATTGCACTAAAATATGGCTTTTGAAACCACTTCTGGACTAGACAAAGAGTAAATTATAAATCTTCAAAAATTGTATCTAATGACATTTATCTGTTTTTGCAAATGAACTCTTCATTTATTCTATTCATTTATTTCTATTTTATGGTTTTATGATTTTGCTTGAATTTTATTTGACTGGTTTTCCAAGCAGTGAGATCAAATTTAGTTGTTACTGTATACTTCGTTTTGACGTTTATGTTTGTGTCGGTGCAGCACTTTTTTTTTAATTTTTTATCAAATCAAATCAATTTATTGTTTGTTTGTTTATCACACGATAAACAAACAAACAAACAAACAAACAAACATGCAGACAAAGGACCCACACAAGATCTCAAGACAGAATCCCCATCCACCAGACAAAAGAAAGAGAAAAAAAAAAGACAGCAACAACAACCAAAAAAAAACAAAAAAAAAAAACCATTAAACATTAAGTCGAATAACAATAACAATTAATAACAGATAATTACCAAAAGCAACACCAGTCTTCTCTTCTCAACATATGGCATTATTACTAAATCATACTTAGTAGTACATAAATATTGTGACCCATTTATTAGTTAATTCAAACATATAGTTTGTTCATCCTTTTATTCTTTATTTCTTTATTATTTTTTTTATGATTATTACTTTTCTTTTAATTACTTCTATTTTTTTAATCTATTTCCTATATAATCTTTTTTCTCAGGAAATATAGTATATTCAAATGTATATATATGTATATATATATACACATACGTACACAATGTTTCCATCCTAGATTGTGAAGAAGAATAATTGATTTAAATCCAAAGTGCACACATGTGTTCTTCTACATCCAAAATTAAACCTGTACAGAATTATTCACCCCCAAAGTGTTTGAAAACTTCCCTTTTTTTAAAATGTTTTTTTAACTTCACTGTCTGTTTCAACCAGATCCTTCCAGTGTTAAATAAATATATTTTCTGAAATAAATAATATTTAGTAAGAATCTATTTTTGGCTTGGAGACAGTTGTGTGTATAAAATGTTAATTATAATTTGGTTTTGGCTCAGCACAGACACTGTCAGGTGTTGGAGCTCTCTGCTGCTGTGACGGGGGGTCGCTGTTCACCCGTTTTCTTAATGAAGCCATGATTTATGCGTCCCCTCGTAACCATAAAACTCAATATATGCCATATCTGCGGTGACAGGCCCCTCCCCCCTCGCCACACACCTCCAGCGCCACGGCAACCAACCCCCAACTCCCAATAAAAGTGTGAGCCGGGCTTCTCTGCTCCGGCGTCTGCACAAAGAGAGGCGTCCGAAAGAGTGAGGAGGACGTGGAGAGGAAGAAAATGTGCTGTCACGGGCGCCATTTTGAGGACGGACGTTCAAAGAGAGCGTTAGGTGTGGTTTGTGTGGGGGAAACATTAGGCAAAGAAGAAGATGTTGAGGATTTGGTGAATTTAAGACAAGATGAAGCAGGTGCACAGCAAGAAATGTTCATCCAACCTGGTTTAAAATTATTTGAATTCATACTTTTATCTGGATTTAAATTGATTTTGATGCTGAAAATATGAACAATTATTTTAACCCATTGGCAGATAATTTGGCTTGAGGTAAGAAGTAATGTATTGAAGAAGTGAAATAATCTTGTTCTATC
Organism: Rhinogobius similis; assembly: GCA_019453435.1. Classification (NCBI taxonomy): domain Eukaryota; kingdom Metazoa; phylum Chordata; class Actinopteri; order Gobiiformes; family Gobiidae; genus Rhinogobius; species Rhinogobius similis. The sequence goes on along the minus strand of CM033622.1, from coordinate 9,479,435 downwards.
ATAATCTTTTCTTAACGAGTCAAAATGTCTGAAATTAAGATGAACATCCTGAAGTGTTCTTTTTGGGCCGATATCTGCTCCACAAGAAACTGAAGTTTAATATTGTACTGACAAAAGTGAAACCGAGGTGAGCCAACTGAATGTGATAGTAGAAAAACAATCTAACATTGAAAGCATGAATTGAAATTGAATTAATTTTATTTTATATCAAGATATCTATTGCTTTCATTCAATTTAACCAGCGCTGGACACTACTTTTCGAGGTGCATTATGGGAAAATTTGCGTGCACCACTTTTTCACCTGTCGGACATTTGGACAGCACTAAAACCGGGACGGATCGACCAAATCAATTAAAGATGGGGGGGTGTCTGACATGAATGAACATGAGGCCCAGGCAAAAGGAACGGAGCTTTATCTTCTTTTTGGCGGCGGGGATTTTTGTTTAAATCCGATTTTTTAATGTGGTTGTTCACATTACAAAAAAAATGCGATTGCTGTTTGTTTCTGGTGTGAACGGAATGTGGCGTTATGCGGCACAAAAGAACACAACATCACACGCAGCGTACTGTGTTTACAGAAGTAAAAGGTACTGTGTTTACAGAAGTAAAAGGTACTGTGTTTACAGAAGTAAAAGGTACTGTGTTTACAGAAGTAAAAGGTACTGTGTTTACAGAAGTAAACATGGATCCAACTGGAGTTCCTCTCAGTCGTGAAGCATTTGTGGCAATTTATAGATTTTTTTGCAACCGGGGCTTTAGTTTCTTTAAATTTCGTGCGGAGGTTTTTTATTTTCCGCTGGCACTGCAGCCAGGAGCGCTTAATCCCTCGCTCGGCCAACTCCTTCACTATCTCCTCAAACTCCGCCCGATTACGATACAAACCTTCAATTTTTGCCTGAATTGATTGGTCGCCCCATATATTTATCGGCTCACAAACTTCTTCCTTTTTCCACTGACAGTTTTCGGCGCCCTCGTCCGCCATTTCTTTCCGCTTTCGTCTCTTGTTTTTTGGGGCTTTCCACTTTGACTCAAAATGATGACGTTTTGGTGATGACAGGACTGGAGCGTTCAGATTGAAGTCGCATTCTAAAAGTGCGGATACATATCGGATTTATATCCACATACGAAAGTGGCCTGGGTCGGATTTGAAAAAATCGGAATTGTGCCGTTCACACTGCCACGAAAAAATCGGGGTAACACTTTATAACTGCACTTATTCCTGCCTTAATAAAGCATGAACAAAGACTTAAAATAGTTTATTAAGAATGATTCAGGCTTAGTAACTATTTAACAAACATTCTAACCCTCATTTCTAACCCTAACCCTCACCTTAACCTTAATTAAGTAGTATCTAAGCCTGAATCATGCTTAAGAAAGTATATATTTATTATTAATTAAGTCTTTGTTAAGGCTTTATTAAGGCTCAATAAGATGTAGTTATTATAAAGTGGTACCAAAATCAGATACAAGTCACATTTGGGCAAAAAAATCTGATTTGACCTGCAGTGTGAACGTAGCCTTTGACTGGGCCGGTCTGTTGTTTTTTCCCCATAAAACTTTTGCTCTATAAGCCTAGTTTACCTTTAAGATTGTTTTGTAAAAGGGTAACAGGGTTTGAAAAGAGCACACGTGCACAGCAGCCTGTGGTAAATGATCCGACAACAAACTTCATGGCTTTTTCCCAGAACCGTCAGAAATTGTACATGAACTTGTTATCGATACATTGCATTGGTCAAAGTCAGAGGTTTCAGCTTAAAACGAAGGAAAGCAGAGAAGGAGGGAAGGAAGGAGGGAAGGAAGGAAGGAAGGAAGGAAGGAAGGAAGAAGGGAGGGAAGGAAGGAAGGAAGGAAGGAAGGAAGGAAGGAAGGAAGGAAGGAAGGAAGGAAGGAGGGAGGGAGGGAGGGAGGGAGGGAGGGAAGGAGGGAGGAAGGAAGGAAGGAAGGAATGAAGGAAGGAAGGAAGGAAGGAAGGAAGGAGGGAAGGAGGGAGGGAAGGAAGGAAGGAAGGAAGGAGGGAGGGAGGGAGGGAGGGAAGGAAGGAAGGAAGGAAGGAAGGAAGGAAGGAGGGAGGGAGGGAGGGAAGGAAGGAAGGAAGGAAGGAAGGAAGGAAGGAAGGAAGGAAGGAAGGAAGGAGGGAGGGAGGGAGGGAGGAAGGAAGGAAGGAAGGAAGGAAGGAAGGAAGGAAGGAAGGAAGGAGGGAGGGAGGGAAGGAAGGAAGGAAGGAAGGAAGGAAGGAAGGAAGGAAGGAAGGAAGGAAGGAAGGAAACGAGAGGCGTGTAAGCTGTTTGGGATAGTACTTAAAAATGAATAAAGAATAAAAAAAGAAACAAAACGGGACGGACGAGAGGGAACAGCGTGGACATTCAGACGCACCGACTATACTTTGGCCCTTGTTTACAGTCTGGTTGCTATGGTAACCGTTGTGGAATTACCTCTAACTGTGTCATATTTGTTATCATGTCCAACCAGGAAGTGACATTATAAACATTACGAAAACTGTCGCTTTACTCTACGCTTTAGATTAAGGTTCCTTAGTAAACTATTTACAATGCATTAATAAGCACTTTAAGAATTAAGCATTAAGAAGCACTTCTAAGGCATTTACAAGCATTTATTACAGTGATAATTGAAAATAATGTAGTATGCAGCTCATTGATGCTCTGTACATGTGGTTTATTCACTCAAACATGTGTTGGTTAAAGGATTATAAACATGTATAAGGCGTTATAAGTGCATAAACAAACTATTAGTGCTTATTAACATCTTATAAAGAGTTAACTAAGGAACCTTAATCTAAAGCAGGGGTGTCCAAACTTTTTCCATCGAGGGCCACATATTGAAATATAGACCAAGCGGAGGGCCACAAATCAATCGTGAAACGTTAAAAAAAGCTGCATTTATCTGATGTTTTAAGCACCACCACATCTACATTCAGTCTCAGTGCCTTAATATCAGGTCTGTGCTGCACTAAAATGTTAGTTATTTAGGTTGGAATTGTAGAAAATCTGAAATGTGCTGTAAATAGTACTTATCAGGACAATGTGGGCCAGTTCACCAGGAAGACTAAGGGCCAAGAAAAATTGGTCTGAGGGCCGCATTTGGCCCCCGGGCCTGAGTTTGGACATGCCTAAAGCGTTACCAACATTTGTCCCCAGTTTGACAGTTTTTATGTCACTTCCTGGTTGAACATGAGCAGCAAATATGACACAGTTACCAAAATGTTTAGTAAAATCTTAAATCTAATCATGTTCAGTGCGTTTTGATGAATCGGTCAGACGCACTTTAATAATATTTGGGCCGAGGGATGCTGAAGTTGCCAGGAAACAGGCCCAGCCGCAGACACAAAGTATAAGGCTCCAGTTGCGGCGCTCATATTTACATTACAGACACAGTATATATAGCCGCGAGATGGAACTCCATGGAAACCACATATAGGCGCTGCCCGTGGACACCGAAGGGTTACACGCAGCGGCGCCGTTTAATTGCTGATTTTAATAATAGCACAAAGGAAAGGGCTCTGGAGGAGGAGGAGGAAACTAATTGTCCTGACGTATCGTTATCGGAAGGAGCGCCGATCGAACGCATTGATCCGCCTCGTGGATCCGGACGCTTCCTGTGCTCCCAAATGTGGCGTGTTTGTTTAGCGGCCCGTGTCAGCGCCGGAGGAATGAACGTGAGCGGAGGATGGAATGTGAAAGGAAATCGTGTTTGATTAAAGTGTAAATATAGCAATAGCAGCAGTGGTGGTCGTACTGTATACTTAAAGTGCGTGTGAGAGGTTTTTATGATTTTTTAGTTTTCACATATTTGGCGGAAAAATAACCTGTTGTGAACATAAATGACAGTTTTATACCAATCAAGAGACAGTTTGTGAAGAAAAGTTGAAAAATATGCTGAAATTTACAGGAAGTAGAGCAGAATTCCAAAACATGATGACGTCACACTAGGGAGACACACTAGAGACAATTTAGAAGACCCTTTAAACATTAATTCAACAAAATAAAGGTGTTTCCATATAGTTTTATTTGTCAGATAATAATTTCTGTGACATTAGAGGAGTTTTGGCACAGTGTAAAACATGGTTGCTAGGTAACAGTTGCAGAATTTCCTAGCGTGATGTCATCATTTACAACCAAGAAGTGAAAATTTAGACCTAAAAAAATTGTCAAACTTAGATAAAAATTGTTAATTCTTTAGAAAAATCTTAAATATAATGATCTTCACTGTGTTTTAGTAAAACGAGTACTTCACCCTGTCATGGGCACTTTAATAATACACTTTTAATAACCTTAAAGTCTATACGACAGGTTAGACGCACATTTCACTAAAACGTACTGAACAAGATTTTATTTAAGATTTTACTAAACATTTTACCCATTTATCCTCACATCGACAGTTTTCGTAATGTTTATAAAGTCACTTCCTGATTGGACATCGGCAGCAAATATGACACAGTTAGAGGTAATTCTACAGCTGTTACCATAGCAACCAGACTGAAAACAAGGGCCAAAACCCACATAAATTACACAATAGTTATGATTTTACAAATAATAATATCCAAATATAGCCGCAAGCGGCAATGATCGGCCCTCGCCACGCCGCCGCCCCGCAACGCCAGAGGGGGGCGCTTACGCGCCCCAATTTCCCTCCTCATAAAATACCTGCTGCCGAATCCGTGGCGCTACCGCGCCTCCTACTGCTCATATTTCACTGAAAATGTCTAAAAATTGGTCAAAGTTTGCGGCTGCGCGGCAAAAAGACTGTAATGCTTGTGCTAAAATCCTGGATAACTTTAGATGGCCCACTCCTCAAGATCATTTTCACCAAATTTCAGGTTGGTCGGGCTTACGCCCGAGGAGGAGTTTGTTAAAATACAAAGTTTAATTTGAGTGATTTTGCATTTTCCCCATAGGAATAACATGGAACGTTTCTGTGATTTGTACAAGTTTGGGCACTTTTTGCGGCTTCGCCGCACAGAGACTCTACTACTTATCCATAAAATGTGGATAACTTTTGGTGCCCCACTCCTCAAGATGATTGTCACCAAGTTTCAGGTTGGTCGGGCTTACGCCCGAGGAGGAGTACATTAAAGTACAAAGTTTAATTTGAGAGATTTTGAGATTTTCCCATAGGAATAACATGGGTTTTTTCTGTCTATTCAAAAATGTTGCCGAAATTTGGGGCTTCGCCACACGGAGACCGTAATACTTTTCCCAACAATTTGGATAACTTTTAGTGCCCCACTCCTCAGGAAGATGTTCACCAAATTTCAGGTTGGTCGGGCTTACGCCCCAGGAGGAGTTCGTTAAAATGCGTAGTAGAAAAATATGCAAATTTGAGACATTTTTCAATTTTCCCATAGGAATAACATGGGATGTTTTGGTCATTGGTACGGCTTCGCCGTACAATATATGACACGGGTCTGATTGGCTTTTTTGATCGGTAGGCCAAAATGTAATTTTGTGCAAAATTTCAAAAAATTCTAAAAAACTAAATTTTTTGCTCCCCATATAAAAGTTTGCTTTAATCTGTAGGGGGCGCTAACGCATGGAATTTAATTCTTTACCTCTAGTAGGTTTCAGGCAGGGAGTTTAACAACTGATTCAAATTTGATGCAATTCGGACTTTATATGTGGAAATGGGAGCGAAATTAAAAAATTGAAAATTTCAGGAATTCTGGGCAAATTTGGCGGTTTCGCCGCACAGAGACTGTAAAACTTAGGTTCATGATTTGGATAACTTTTGAAGCTCGTTCGGGCAAACGCCCTAGGAGGAGTTCGTAAAAGTACAAAGACTTAATTCACTTTGAACAAATAGTTATTAAGAATATATATACTGAACTATGGAATGAAACCAAAAATCAAAACCTGTTTTAAAGCCCAAAATGTGTTTAAAACAATCATTTTAATATAGTAATACAAGGTTGTATTTCACAGTCTGTGCCTCTTGGTCCTGACTCCGCTCCGCTGTAGCCTCTGTTTCTACTGAAGGCGCACGACTCTTTCTTTAGTTGTTGGCGCTCTTTCTTTTTCTGAGCAAGAAGCTTTTTATAAACGGATATGCCACCTTCGATTATATTTGAGAAATAGACAACAGAAAAGCCCCTGAGCCAATCAGGATTCAGAGCACAATGCACTGTAAAAATATCCCCACTGTAAAAAAAATCCGTGAAGCAGCGAAGCCGTGAAAGATGAAACGCGATATAGCGAGGGATCACGGTATGTTCTTTGCATTTTACTGTATGTTTTTAACCGCTGTTTGTGTAAAGCACTTTGGTCAGTGATTGCTGTGTTAAATGTGCTCTAGAAATAAATTTGACATTGACATGACGTGGAGGAGGCGTGTCCAGTGAGTGTTCTCCTCGTGTTGTTGCGATTATTTGTCCAGTTACAGCTCCAAACCTTAAATTGTGAGATTCCAATAACTTTACGAGAGCCAATCAGAGCAGCCGTACAGCGCCAGGCTCCGTTGCCTAGAGACGGCTCTTAAACTTTAGAAATAGCGCGGACAAAACCAACACAGAGTTTGAGCAAACCTTTTCATTATTCATGGGCGCTGCAGGCTCCAGACGTCCAGTGAACGCAGCGCTCTCCTGTGGCCTCTGCACAGCTTTAATCCACACACTTCCTCTTTTTGTCGAGTCTTTGTGTTTGTCTTCATGACACTTTTGTATCACGTCTTAAAATCACAGACGTTTTTGAAAGTCCTGCTGCCGGCGTCAGAGCTTGGGGGATTAATTAAGGCGATACTGAGCTTTAATCATTCTTAATAAAGAATTGGTTCATTATGAATGAGTATTTGTTCACGCTTGGTTAAGTTTAAATGAAATGTAGTTATTATGAAATGATACTGTTGTCACCGTCATAAACAATAGATTGTATATTTATTCATTGTTTTTTATATAGTTATTTCATTTTGCCTTATTTTCTGATTTCCAACGCTTCATGAAAAGAAAATGTTATTGAAAAAATCTTATCCTGATCAGGAGAAACCCACAAGTGATTTGCCTTTAAACTTGACTTGAATATTGTATATTAATATTGTATTGTATATTAATATTTAAAATCTATTGGAAAAAATTAATTGGAATTGTACTTATGGACTCCCAACTTACTTTTAAAGACAGCAAGAGAAATCTTTGATCAATAAAATAAGCTTCTACATTCTATATATAGACATAGAAATAAATCTCCACATAGGTTTAAAATTTCACTTCCTGGTTGTAAATCATGACATCACACCGGGAGATCCTGTAACTGTTACCTAGCAACCATGTCGTACACTGGGCCGAAACTCCTCTAATGTCACAAAATAATTATTAATATACGACAACAACTTTATTTCGCGGAATTAACGTTGAAAGAGTCACAAAATGTGGTTCTTGTGCGTGAATTTTCCCAAACTTTGGAACGAAGTCGCCCTGGTGTGATATTTCCTCATTTTCAATATATTTTTTTACTATTTAGACTTTTAAAATACAGTACCAGCCAAATGAAAGTGTAAATATGAGACAGAAGAGACTGAAGAGAGAGAATATTTTAGTTTTTTGACATTTTGATGTATAAATGACACGTGTTTTAGAGTCTGTAGAGTTCAGTCAATGATTAGTCGATTATCAGTTTTTATATTTGATCGTTTCTTTATTCACCTTATTCCTGAAGTTGCCGTACGCGCCGCCGTCTTGTTTCCGTTGTAGTTTACACGGAGCAGACGAGCTCAACAGAAAATAAGTTCTACATGGACTAAAAAGACGTTTTCAGACTGACCAGGAAATCGTTGCGTTGTTGACTTGTTGTTGCTCGTGTTCATTAAACATTTTACACAAATCAATCTACTTTATGTAACATTTTAGAGGCGAGACTTTTCCCTCGTTCGTCATTAGCTTTAACAGAGTTCTCGTCAAACGGAAGTGCGTTTACAACAAAAGTGCAAAAAACGGCAAAAGTGGGCGGGGCAGAATACGGTCAATAGTCAACTAGTCACGTTTAGTAAAGTATCATCTCACCAAATAAAGTCAAAACTAGAAAATTATTAAAAAAAAACAAAAACTGTCCTACCCACTTTAAACTGTTTTAGACCAACATTGCAGTTGAACAAAATGTAAAATGACAATCTACTTTTACTATTGACCTTATTCTGCCCCGCCCACTTTAGCTGTTTTTTGCACTTGTTGTAACCGCACTTCCGTTTGATGAGAACTCTGTTAAAGCTAATGATGAACGAGGGAAAAGTCTGACGCTAAAATGTTACATAAAGTAGATTGATTTGTGTAAAATGTTTAATGAACACGAGCAACAACAAGTCACAACGCACCGATTTCCTGGTCAGTCTGAAAACGTCTTTTTAGTCCATGTAGAACTTATTTTCTGTTGAGCTCGTCTGCTCCGTGTAAACTACAACGGAAACAAGACGGCGGCGCGTACGGCAACTTCTGGAATAAGGTGAATAGTTAAATTCTACAAACCTCAAAACGTCTCCTTTAACGACCATCTTTAACGACGCTCCACAGAAACAGTTGAGCCGCTCTACAATCCCAGCGTCTTCTCTCAGCTCTGGGCTTATTGTCATCTGCTGTGTTTTCAAACCTGATGCACGAGTTCATTCCTGCGCTTGAGTCACGGCCGGGTCTGCGCTCGATCAAAGCCTCCACGAGCGCAGCCCAGAGTTTGGAGTGAACAGGCCTTGAAGTTTCAAACACAGAACATTCAGCGGAAATGCTTCACCCGAAGGGCACGTCTCATTTGTGCCGTAAATAATGCGCCGGAGCAGGAGCCTTCAGCCGACGTACAACTATTTGATTAATTTCACAGAGTCACAAGTTCAGTTCGACTAGAGGCATCGGATTTGACAGCTGCGTGTTTTTGGGTTCACGACGTTGAATGTGGTGTTCTAATGTCATTTATAACTCCACGATAATTCACTGGGTTTGGCAAGAAATAATAAAATGTCAATCCACTAAACCTTACTTTTAGAGAGCGTCTTCACATATTCATTTGAAGGCTTAAAGTCCTCGTGCTCTTGGGGTTGAAAATGTGCCTTTTATATTGAACAGAACATTTGACCTTGAGCTGTGACTGTGCTGCTGTTATAAAGTGGGACGGAGACAGATGCATGTTATTTTATAGGATTTATTTGTAAAAAGTACTAAATGTTCAGTTCACCTGTGGTGTGTTGCTGTTCACAAGTTCTCTCACACTCCACACAATCCTGACCTGTGACCCCTGAATGCTCTGTCTCTCTCTCTCTCTCCCTCTCTCCCCTCCACCCTCTCTCCCCCTCCCCCCCCTCTCCCCCCCTCTCCCCCCTCTCTCTCTCTGTGTGATACAGATCTTTCTGGTTGCTGATCCTTGCGTCCTTGGCCTTTGGCTCGTGCTTTGTCCTTTTTCTCTTTGATTGTCACTTCAGCTCAAACCGTTGTGTTTTAAATCTTCTCCTTTAACTCTGTCTCACTCGATGCTGTTTTCTCCAGTTTCTCGTGTGATTGTTCTCCCTCTCGCTCCAGTGTGACCCTGGCTGTACTGTCCACCCCTGAAGCCTGTGTCTGTGCACACATCAGGGGGAGGAGCTCTCCATTCATTCAAGACCAAACACAACTTTTTTCCTCTTTTCATATGTTTCCCGTCAATATAAATGTAGTTTAAAGTCTATATGACGGGCTAAACAACTCATTTCACTAAAACGTAGTGAACATGATTATATTTAAGATTTGACTAAACATTTTGCCCATTTGTCCCCAGTTTGACAGTTTTTGTAAAGTTTAAGATGTTACGTCCAGTTTGGAAATGGGCGGCCAATATTTCACCAGCAAGGACCACAACCTCGAGCTTGGATGCATAAAGTTTATTGTGAAGGAGAACATCGATAAAATGCATGAGAGTAGATGATAAATGCCGTTTTGGGGCGTCTAGCGATGAGGGCTGAGGCTCCCGGGCCTTGATACCCCCCGACTAAAGGATGAGACAGAATAAACAGAAGAGGATGGGAGGGAGGATCACGAAACAACAAACGCTGGTGTGTGACCGGGAAGCTTAAATAGAGGAGTCACTGGAGGGGCGTGGATGAGGTGTGGTCCTGCTCCCAAACTTTAGATAACAGACTTATCTCCATGACATAATTCTACATCCAGAATGGATCAACACTTTTCACAGTTTGGAGTCGCATAAAATTTCTCCAAAACCAAATCTGTTTCAATAATAAGAATATAACGATAACTATTGTGTTGGATTCTTGAGAAAAATCAATACAAACGGCTTTACAAAGAGAACATGCCAATCCAGCGACTAACCCAGATTAAAGCAGAACTAGACCAGGGCCAAACCAGGACTAAAGCAGGTCTAAGTCAAATTAAATCAGTTAAAGAAGAGAAAATATATTTTTTAACGTTTTGAAGAAGGTTCGGTGACCGGATCAGATCATTCTGAGGGCCAGATCTGGGCCGCGGGCCTGAAGTCGAACAGGCCTGATGTGACGTTCTCATGCTCTGTCTTCAGTCGTGCCTTTTATTTATGATGATCCTAAACCTCTGACCAGTTTTTGTTTCACACGGTTTGATTAAATAACACTCAAGAAGTCATTTTAAGAGTTGCTGTTCTACATTCTACATTACGATGTCAAGTCTATGTGAAGTTCCAAGTAAGAGATACGTTCAACGCCTGAATTATTACCTGAATATATTTTTAAAATATACTTGAAATGTGATTTTTATTTCAACCTCACGCCAAAACGGACTGAAATGACATTAAAGCAGCTCAAAAAATATATATATTTTGGGGATTTACACCAGTCGTATCAGACACATTTTCACATTTAACACATTTTTGCTTGTTTCATCACGCGGCAGCTCAAACCTGAACGCCATAAAACGATTCACATTAACCCAGTTAAAACCTTCAAACAATAACTTTATCATATTGACCGGGTTTGTGGCAAATAAAGAGACACTAGACGTAAAGATGAGACAAAAACTGAGGAAACAAAAGCTACATTTGCACTGTCTGCCAACTGTACATAGTCTTAATCTACTTTATTTTACTTGATCTTATTCTTAATCTTATGCACGCCTCTTTTATTTATTTTATTCATTGTTTTAAGTTGCACCTCACGCCGAAGCAAGTTCCTACGTTTGTGAATTTTGATCACTGACAACGGCAATAAACCCATTCTGATTGTGATTGTGTGAGTTTAAACAATAGACTCTTGTACATCATAAACATAACCTCCTCACACTCCGCTCTCACACACACAGCACACACAGCACATGGCCGGCGGCAAAAGCATCTGGATTCTGCACAAAAATAAGTCAAAGATGAAGCTGTGAGGATGTGAAGATATGAGGGAGGAGGGGGGAGGGAGGGAAATGAATGGAGCTGTGGGGGAGGGTCCGTTGTGCCCAAAGGCAGAGCACATTTCAGTCCAAAATGTGATCCTGGAGGAGGAGGTGAGCACCAGACACGAAGCTCACTCACATTTCACCAAAACGTACACAACACGGACATATTTGAGATTGTACTCAATATTTCGTCCCCAGTTTGACAGTTTTTTCATAATGTTTTTAATGCTACGTCTCAGGTGAAGGCATTTAAACAACCGTTACCGTAGCAACCGTTTCCAAAACAAGGGAGAAAATCCGCACGAGTCGCACAATATTTATGATTTGACGGATAATAATGCATGATAGCGCCTTTATTTTGTTGAATGATGGTTTGAACTGTCAGAAAAATGTGTGTAAATTGTCTCAACAACAACTTCTGTCATTTTAAACTGTGATAAATATTTACCACAGGTGCCCTTCCATCACGAGAACCTTCATAAAGACTTGAACTCACCGAGATCTGAAGTCTGAGCTACAAATCACCGCTAACACTTTATAATAACTACACTTATTCCTGCCTTAATAAAGCATGAACAAAGACTTAATTCATAATCAACAAATGGTTTATTAAGAATGATTCAGGCTTAATAACTATTTAACAAATATTCCAACCCTAATTTCTAACCCTAACCTTAAGTAAGTAGTTACTAATCCTGAATCATATTTAATAAACTATATGTTCATTATTAATTAAGTGTTTGTTAATGCTTTCTTAAGGCTAAATAAGATGTAGTTATTATAAAGTGGTACCAAATCACCAACAAACTGGATTCATGTTAAGTCTATATGAAGTCTATTGACCTTATTCTGCCCCGCCCACTTTTTGCCAGATACGCACTTCTGTTGTAACCGCACTTCCGTTTGACGAGAACTCCGTTAAAGCTAATGAGGAACAAGGGAAAAGTCTTAAATGTTACATAAAGTAGATTGATTTGTGTAAAATGTTTAATGAACACGAGCAACAACAAGTCACAACGCAACGATTTCCTGGTCAGTCTGAAAACGTCTTTTTAGTCAAGTAGAACTTATTTTCTGTTGAGCTCGTCTGCTCCGTGTAAACTACAACGGAAACAAGACGGCGGCGCGTACGACAACTTCAGGAATAAAGAGAATATAAAATGTTGAGTAAAATCTTAAATATATTCTTGTTCATGATGTTTTAGTGCCGTGTGTCGTCGTCTCGTTCACTTACACAGAGACACAGACCTGAGCGTGTCTGGGTCAGTCGTGCGAAGTAGGTTCATGTTCTGTCGACCCGAGATTTTCTGAATGGCACCGTGTGTGTGTTCACATGAAGGGGCGGAGTTAGTGCCCGCTGTCCAATTAGAACAAACGGGGAAGGGAAGAGCGGGGCGCAGAAAAGAGGGGAAAGTGCATAGAACTAGAATTAAAACTGGAAGATGAATCCAAAATGGCGCATGACCCCAAAAAAGTTCTTTACGTCCGCATTTACTTCCTGATACGGAGGCTGCCATCTTTGCTTTAGGGCGCCATGTGATTACAATCTCCCATGATGCTTTGAGTGAACGACCAGCAGCTGCAAGTTTTTGTGTTAGCGTTAGCTTGTGTGATTGTAATTGTGTTCTTCATGTTAGACACACGTGAAGCGTCTGAAATGAAATGAAATACAACTTACAGGTGTCTCTAGTCGAGCCTTTTCCACGAGCTTCTGTTTGTATCGTCCGACGCTCGTTCACGTGACTCACACATGTTTGCGGTGACGTCACTTCATATAAAAACGGTAATTTCTGCGATTTTAGAAACAGTAGAAAAGAACATTTCCTTCTATTTTATTTAAATACAGATAATAATTAAGTACTGTCTGCAATTGTAGAAAAAGGCTGGGCCCAAGAGGGTGCAGTACCTCACACGACCACTAATTAACCTGGGACACGGACAGAGGGGGCGTGGCTTATCCAGTTCATTTAATACATCCATGGGAAAGTATGGTTGATTCGCTCCATGTGTACGTTTGATGAGTCGTTACGTGCAAAGCTCCATCAATTCAAATGACACACGAGGTTTATATCAAGGTATTAACCAAGCTCTTGTCTGAGTAATAATAAACCTGTGGTCTTTGCTGCAGGTGTAACTGTGTGGGAGTAAAGCGCACGTGGAACAAGTGAAATAAGTAGAAGAACACTGTGAAAGTGGAAGGTCATGAGGCTGTGACGAGCTGTGTGTTCACAGTTTGCTGTAGATCCTTCGACTCAAGTCCTTCATGACAGAATCGTCGTCTCAAAAAGATAATCGTGAGGTAAATCCAGGGTGTTCTGCCGATCTCTGAGTGCTGTTTGAGCTGCACTTAACCTGGTCCAGAGCAGGTGGGAGGGGCCTGTTGCCATGGAGATTTCCAGGAAGTGAACCAGATTCATAGTACACCAGGTTTAACCCCGAAGTCACCTGAATAACTCACAAATGCAGCTTCAGAGTACAGGCTCTGGTTTAGTCCTGGTTTAGTCCTGGTTTAGCCCTGGTTTAGTCTTGGTTTAGCCCTGGTTTAGCCCTGGTTTAGTCCTGGTTTAGTCCTGGTTTAGTCCTGGTTTAGCCCTGGTTTAGCCCTGGTTTAGCCCTGGTTTAGTCCTGGTTTAGTCCTGGTTTAGTCCTGGTTCAGTCCTGGTTCAGTCCTGGTTCAGTCCTGGTTTAGTCCTGGTTTAGCCCTGGTTAAGTCCTGGTTTAGTCCTGGTTTAGTCCTGGTTTAGTCCTGGTTTGGTCCTGGTTCAGCCCTGGTTCAGTCCTGGTTCAGTCCTGGTTCAGTCCTGGTTGAGTCCTGGTTTAGTCCTGGTTTAGTCCTGATTTAGTCCTGGTTTAGTCCTGGTTTAGTCCTAGTTTAGTCCTGGTTTAGTCCTGGTTTAGTCCTGGTTTGGTCCTGGTTCAGCCCTGGTTCAGTCCTGGTTTAGTCCTGGTTCAGTCCTGGTTCAGTCCTGGTTCAGCCCTGGCTCAGTCCTGGTTTAGTCCTGGTTTAGTCCTGGTTTAGTCCTGATTTAGTCCTGGTTCAGTCCTGGTTCAGTCCTGGTTGAGTCCTGGTTTAGTCCTGGTTTAGTCCTGATTTAGTCCTGGTTTAGTCCTGGTTTAGTCCTGGTTTGGTCCTGGTTCAGCCCTGGTTCAGTCCTGGTTTAGTCCTGGTTCAGTCCTGGTTCAGCCCTGGCTCAGTCCTGGTTTAGTCCTGGTTTAGTCCTGGTTTAGTCCTGATTTAGTCCTGGTTTAGTCCTGGTTTAGTCCTAGTTTAGTCCTGGTTTAGTCCTGGTTTAGTCCTGGTTTGGTCCTGGTTCAGCCCTGGTTCAGTCCTGGTTTAGTCCTGGTTCAGTCCTGGTTTAGTCCTGGTTTAGTCCTGATTTAGTCCTGGTTTAGTCTAGGTTTAGTCCTAGTTTAGTCCTGGTTTAGACCTGGTTTAGTTCTGGTTTAGTCCTGGTTCAGTCCTGGTATAGACCTGGTTTAGTCCTGGTTTGGTCCTGGTTCAGCCCTGGTTCAGTCCTGGTTTAGACCTGGTTTAGTTCTGGTTTAGTCCTGGTTCAGTTCTGCAGATGTTTTTAAAGCTGTTGTTGTTACATTTATTTCGTCTTCAAAAGTGTGGCTCTCTGTAAAATAGTTGAATATTCTGATTTAAAGGCTTGGAACATTCATTTTAGGTCTGTATAACATCAAACTGTGTTATAATGTTATGATAACAGATTTCCCCCCCAATTGTACAATAAAAAGTCCTACTCTCAGTTATCTGGGCCAACATGGTCTGAGTGCTGTGTTTGGTCCCCGGGCCACAGTTTGGACACCGCTGTTTTAATGGAACAGTTTAAATGATTTCAGACATGAGCGCTCTGTGTCTGAGATAAACAGAACATCAAATACAACTTTTACTCATAACAATTTGAATGTTAGTTTATCATTAAAGGCCCTGTACCTCATTTTTATTGTTTTGAAACATGAAAAACAGCCACTCTTTACATCAGTCACACGAATCAGTCACTTTCATAATGCAGTCCCAGCGTCATAAATGTTCACCGCAAACCAGTCATGTGACCATTAGACTCTTAACTTTTCCTTGTGCTATTTGTGTTGCATATGGTAATTTTTATGTCTCTGCCTGCCCAGGGACTATGGATGAAAACTAGCTTTGTAGCTATAATCCGGCATATTTACATCTGTTTTACACTGATGTTCATTAATGTACACTGTCCCTATCAAATAAATAAAAATAAATAAAAACAAGGGGTGCACGGTGGCAGAGCGGCTAGAGCTTCTGCCTCTCAATAAGGAGATCATGGGTTTGAATCCCGGACCACCCTAACATCACACGATCTCTCTGGGTGGAGTCTGCATGTCCTCCCCGTGTTACCGTGGGTTCTCTCCGGGTTCTCCGGCTCCTCCCACCGTCCAAAGACATGACTGTGTTCAGGTTAATAGACAACTCTAAATTGTCCTTAGTGAATGAATGTGAGAGTGAATGGTTGTCTGTCTCTCTGTGTTTGCGACGAGTCGTCCACTGTCCAGGGTGTGCCCCGCCTAAGGCCCAAAGTCACTGGGACAGGCTCCAGTCACCCACGACCCCCAACAGAAATAAGCATCAGAAAATGAATGATTGAATGAATGAATAAATTAAAACAATGAGTTTATGAGCACTTTTTTGAGTCCAGAGCGTCACAGACCGTCCTGGGTAACGCTAACAAACATTAGCATGCTAACAGCGCACTTCCTGCTTCTAAACGCTCCATAAAGAGAGTAAAAGTTGTGGTCTCATTTTCACCTGAATAGATGCTTTTACTTTATATCTGCGCTGGAGCGACACAGATTTTACTTTATCCATGCACAAAATTGGGAAATTGTTTTTCCTGTTTCACAACGGTAAAAATCTGGTACAGCCCCTTTAATAAAAAAAACACAGTGAAGTTATTGACCTTATTCTGCCCCGCCCACTTTTGCCACTGTCATGGTATTCAATGTTAAATGTTTGAGTAAAGTTCTCTTTTGTATATGTTCATACCGCCCTCATGTGGCAAATGTTGGTATTGAAGTGCTTCGGAATGTTCTAGTCTCAATGTCATGGCTGGGTGCAGTCTTGCTTGGTTGTTTGGCCCACATAAAGCTGTGAGTTGGAATTTTTGTTGATATATTTTTTGTGTTATATGTACAATGTTTGCCTAAGCTAGTTTAGTTAATTTTGTTGATGTGGTTTGGTCACTGGCAGGGCCGCCGCTTCCATAAAGCACGTAACGCACAGCGCGTAGGGCACCAAGTGCTCTGAGGGGGCACCACATCGGCTGTGCCGTGGCCGCCTGGCCGCATTTCGGCGCCGCATTTCGCGCGCCGCATTCCGGCGCCGCATTCCGGCGCTCGCCAAAGTGAAGCGCATGCACGTAATTTAATAAAACCGCGACGCCAAGGGCTCTCTCTCTTTCCTCCTCGGCTCCTCCCTCAGAGAACAGGGACCAAGACCCCAGGCAAAGTTTGAGAGAATGATGATGACGAGAGAGAGTCAGCGGAGGAGCCTATTACCTGCCACTCTGCAGCTAACGTCTGACTCTGAGGCGTTTAGGGGACATTTGGTGCGTGGGCTTTTATTGCACTTAATCCGTGAATAAATATGATGCCAATGATACATTCACAATGACAACAGTTCCTGTGCATTTCTTAAAGCTGAATAAACTATTTTTATTCATTTTTTGCAAAAAAATAAATAAATAAATTGTAGTAGTAGTAATCATTTACAGTTACGAATATTTCGTTTCTTTTACCCTTTGAACTCACCACCAATTGGAACAGAAGCTCTCATATGATGACTTGATAAACAACTTTGCAGCTTGAAAATGTAGACGTACACATTTGTAGGAGCAGTCATTTTTATTCAGTTGCCTGTTAATGTTTACATATACTTCACTTGTTGGATGATTCTATCTATATTCGTATTTGTACTTTTATTGGGTGGTATTTGTTTTACACTTGAATATTTAAGTTTTATTTAGTTATTTAAGATATTTATTAATATTTTTTTTGTTGGCAACTTACATTTCCATCTTGTGTTTATAGTACTATATATTGTGTATTTAATTTAAGATAATAAAATGAACATGGAAAGAAAAGAAAGTAATTGTGGGTTTGGTCATTTAATGCGGGGGGGGGGGGGGGCACCATCAAGACATTTTGCATAGGGCACCAAAAAAGCTAGCAGCGGCCCTGGTCACTGGGCATGGGAAAGTGATGGAAAAAGCGTTAGCATGTAGCATTTAAGCTAGCGGACCTTTTACATGCTAACTACTTTGGTTGTTCTAAACTTTGATTTATTTTTTGTATGTGTACATGTAATTAACATGTCAGAGATGCTGTATTTGTTTGTTTTGCATATTTGTTTTAGTATGTTAATTCAGGCAATTAATTTGTATTTTGTCTGTGTTACAGCTTTACAAAAAGAAAAAGCATTGTTGACAAATGGTGATTAAAGGTCATCAAAAGGAAACAAATCGTCTGTTAACTGTCTGTCTAGCTGGATAGCAGATACGTCTAGTAAGGACAGAACAGCCACAGATACACACTTTTGTTGTAAACGCACTTCCGTTTGACGAGAACTCCGTTAAAGCTAATGACGAACAAGGGAAAAGTCTCGCCGCTAAAATGTTACATAAAGTAGATTGATTTGTGTAAAATGTTTAATGAACACGAGCAACAACAAGTCACAACGCAACGATTTCCTGGTCAGTCTGAAAACGTCTTTTTAGTCCATGTAGAACTTATTTTCTGTTGAGCTCCTCTGCTCCATGTAAACTACAACGGAAACAAGACGGCAGCACGTACGGCAACGTCAGGAATAAAGTGAATAGATTTTATAATTTGGTGTTCGCTGACAGTTTTGTTTGAAGAAGTTGAACATTGAAGAGCTAAAACCCAGCCCTGAACAAATCTAAACAGCCCACACACAAACTCTCCCTCAGAACACGAAACAATACTCAGAAGTTCATGAGCTGTTTGACCGTGAAAACAAACTCTGCCTCTGCTTCTTTCTCCGTTCTTTTCCAATTAGCTGTGACCTCGCTCGGCTCGTCGCCTCATTCAGTGTCAAATTAAAAGTGCGGGAGATTGTTTTTATTTTGAAAAAGTCTCGTCTCTTTCAGTGTCAGGGTCGCGGCGGCGCTCGCAATCAACCACATGTAGATTTTACATTCAGCGCGTCCTCCAGTTTGCCCTCTGGAGCAGAAAGGCCTCGTCTGCTCCATAGGGTTTGGTGAATGCTCGTCATTGACTCGCCGCTCTTAATTCCTCCACTTTTTGTTCCCGTGTGATTAAATGGTGAAAAGAGATGCACTTTACGAGTACAAGCTCTTCCTTCTGAGTGTCGCTGATGATAACGAAGCAAGCGGGATTGTAATGTAGGTGTAAGATTTATTAATCTCAAGACTGACGCTTTATGGTTCTTATTTAAGATGAGACGCTGCAGGTGAATAGGAAAACATTTGAAATTGAAAGATATCAATGTGAAACTTGTCCTGTGGTTTAGTCACATAAATGTAAGAAAAAAATGTATTACAAGTTTTTCATCGTGTAGTAGTTTAATGAAGAAATAAGGCGTTTTATGTGAAAAAACAGCCAAAAAAATACACATATTTGGGACATTTAAATCTGAAAAATGGACAGAACCAGGTTTAAATTTCTTGGTAAACATATTAGTTATAAGGATTTTTTATTTCAGTTTTTGAGTAAACTAGATCTGACTTAAAATTGTCCTAAAAATTCTAATTAAAACTTTAATAAATCAGTTTTAGTATTAGATATCAACAAATCCTTCTATACATTTGGTCTAAATCCTGTTGAGTCCAGATTGTACAGTTTGGTGTGGGATCTACTTTAAGGCTGATCTTTATGTCTCGAGGGAGAAAAATGCATTTAAAAAAAATGTCCTTTGAAGTTAAAATGTCCCAGAGAAATCTATGGATGAAGTGGATTCAATGGAAGAATCAAACATCTTTAGGAGCAGATTGGACAAGTTTGTTTTCACATGAAAGTCGATATGTTGAGAGAGAAAACTGACCAAAAAACAAAAAATAAAAAGGTTTTGCCTGTATGTCTCATCTTAAAGCGCGTATGACAATTTTTTTTTATTTTCTAATTTTTCGTCGATGTAAACCCTCATTCGTCCAGGTGTGGTCCATCCATTGTCAATCAGATCAGATCAGATTGACAATGACTTTTGGATAAAAGTCGAAACGTCTCGATCTTTAAACGGCGTCCGGATGACAACCTCTGAACCCCTTTCTACGATTTTCTAATTTTGTCTTTATTTGGTATGTTAAAAGTTCTTGTAAATATAAATTATAGGTTTACACCAGTCAGGTTGCTGTTTGTGGTAAATAATTTAAAAATCTATTGAAAATCACAGGAAGTAAACAAACTGATGACATCACACTGGGGAGACAAAGTTTATAGCATAATTTACACAAAACAAACTACTTTTTTGACCTTTTAAATGTTACTTCAACAAAATAAAGGGGTTCGCATTTATTTTTATTTGTCAAATTAAAAACATTAGATGAGTTTTGGCCCAGCGTACAGTGCGGTTTCTATGCTAATTTCCTAGTGTGATGTCATCATTTACAACCAGGAAGTAAAGTTGAAAAGCTAAAAAGATGCTAAATTAATATGAGAATTGTAACTAATTTTGAAATATTAACTGTATTTTAGTTCAATGAGTCGTCCAATCTGTCAGAGGCCCTTAAAGAGCATGTGTCGAATATCTTTATAGTCAAACTGTTGTGTCATAATTTCATCTGGATAACGCTCGCACGTTTGACACAATGAAGAAGACAAACTCAACGAAATTCAATGCAATAGAGTCTTTATTGTCCAAAAAATAACTTCATCCTTGGTAAAATGTAAGATCTGGGTGGTTCACAGACCACGCAAAAAGCTCCTCTAACCAGTGTCCCAGATCATGGCTCCAAACCCACAGAGATCCTCACACGAAGAAAAAAACTCCAGAAGCCCCAACAAAGAGAATGCAGCCCAATTTATAGCTCTGAATATTCAGAACGATTACCCCCCATAGCTCGACTCTTATCCTATAGTTTCCTAGGTTTAGGGCACTACTCCTCCCAAGCACATTATTATTCTTTGAACCCACGTGTGAACTCACTGACCCCATGATCTCACTATCATGGTACAGGTCCCTCACAGCTGTATTTTCTTGCTGCAGTAGTTACAAGACTTGCCCCTAGTGGCAGACTCCAGTACTGTCCTAAATGAGCCTCCAGTCACATGTTGCTCTGGTGATTTCCTCCATGCACTGAGTTTTTCATAACAGTTTTTAATAATAAGTAAAAGTAGAAGAAACTTTCTAAACAAAATAATAACTCTACAGGCCTTTGCTTTATCTAAAACTTAAGCTTAAACACTGCAAAATAAGCCTTTGGTGTTACACTCTTAAATATTGTTATTATAATCGTAGAAAGGGGTTCAGAGGTTGTCATCCGGACGCCGTTTAAAGATCGAGACGTTTCGACTTTTATCCAAAAGTCATTGTCAATCAGAGAGCTGGTAAGGGAACTTGGGCTTATATGCTACTCTGAGTACTGGGAGTCCAGCCCCCAGGGAGGAGTCACTGAGTCCTGTCTTTGTTAGAAAATTGTTTGTTTGTCACCTGGGACTTAAATAATTGGTCTATCTTGTTGATTAATGGTTGGCCTCACCTAGTTTCACCTGTGGCTAAGGTCTATTGTTATCTTGATAGCTGGCTGTTGCTCCCTCCTCACTACTGATTACCTCATTAGCATTTGACTGGTCTATTGATCTGGACCAAGGTGTTAGGATGCTGTCATAAATTTTGGCTAAATTAAATCTTAAGCCCCCATTCCTGTTTAGAGAAGGATTTTCTCTTTTTACAAAAATGGCCGCCTTTACTCCTCATGGATGGACCACACCTGGACGAATGAGGGTTTACATCGACGAATTCTGGAGAATATTGTTATTATAATGTTTCATACATTTGTGAAGCAAAAATATTCTTCATCAAAACGTATGGTTTAATCCGTCCCATCGACTTTAAAGTACCCATTGAAGTCGACATTTAGCTCCCACAAACGATCTGTGGGCCGTTATGAACCGTCGCCCGCTCGCTCGTCTGCTCCTCACGCGGCGCACACTTAATTCTTCTCCAAACTTTGACCAAACCCAGGCTGGTCTTTGGTCTCGCCGAAGCCTCCGACGGCGCGCGCTCCTCTGAAGCGGCTAAAGTGGGCCGGGCCGGAGCTTGTTAGCGCGGGCCTTTTCCCCGGTGTTGTGGCTGCGCTCGAGGCAGACGCGGCCCCGGGGGGAGACGGCAGCATGGGGCGGCGCTCGGCTCTTAATTGAACGTCCGTGAAGCGCCGGCATTAATCAGCGATGGGGCGTCACGCTGGGCCGCTGCAGCGCTGGGCCCGGCAGGAGGGGGGCGCTGTGGGGGGGCTGACATTTACACAGTGAGAGCGGGACACAGAGGGAGACCGGGCTGTGCAAGAATGTGTGTCAAATGTACGGTTTGGAAAGGACGGAGCGTAATTGTGGGACTGTGGGAGAGCGGTTTGTGAAATGAGGACGTAAAAGAGCAGGATTTACAAAACACCAGAGTTTAAAAGGTCTGATAGTCTGTAGAAAACAAATGTAAAGCGCTAAAACGTAGTGAACATGATTATATTCAAGATTTTACTAAACATTTTGCCTGTTTGTCCTCAGTTTGAGTTTTTGTAAAGTTTATAAAGTCACTTCCTGGTTCGACATGAGCACAAATATGACATAGTTAGAGGTAATTCCACAACGGTTACCATAGCAACCAGACTGTAAACAAGGGACAGAACCCACATAAATTACACAACAGTTATGATTTGACAAATAATAACACCTGATAATAACTTTATTTTGTTGAATGAAAAATGTGTCAGTTGAATGTTCACTGTCTCTGTGTTTTCAATGGTACGTCACTTTTTGATGACATCACAGAGGGAAATAAATATTTCCCACAGGTGCCCTCCCACCAAACAAAGTCATAATTAGAAAAACATGAGAACCTGTCATTTGGACTTTAAGATTTTGGTCGAAAAAAAAAAAAAAGTTGTCAATTTTTCCCCAGTTAATTTTTGTGAAATGTATAATGTTACTTCTTGATTGACACAAATACAGCATAGTTAGAGATAATCCCATAGACATTCATATGGTGCGTGGGATATTTCTGTGAAGTGGAGCTGGTCGAGAGACTCCCACGAGATCAACAGAGACGAGTCACAACAATAACAGGACGAATAAAAAGATAATCAGTTAATTAGCATGTTTGAGATGTTAATTTAATGTTTACATTTGTTTAAATTACAGTTAGCATTTGCCAAATTGTTTACACATGAGTTAAATTAACTGATTTCTGCTGCCTGGAATTCAGAAATACACATGAAATCCTCATGCTGCGTTCATGTGGTCCTTGGGAACTATGGAAAATGTTTTTCCGAGTTAAAAAATGCACATGAACACTTGCACAAGTCAAGAAAACAACGCGGGAGAGAAGCAGCTACCCGACTTCAACTCCAGACTCATTTGAAGTCACTAATGTTACTAATTGTGCTGATCCACTGTTTGATTAATTGTAAAATGTCACGTTAAGCTAAAAATGATATGCTTCCCAATACAAACAACCTTTAAAGGTTTTGAGCATTCTAACAAAACAAATCTCGCTGTTAGCTCAGTTAAACTCTGGTTTGATTATTGGTGACAATGTTCTGAGGATCAAGCTGGAACCCGTTCATCTCATCCAGGAAACCCGAGTGCACGAGGACCACGTGAACACAACGTCAGACTTTGCCCCTGGACTTACGTCAAATCAAACGCTCCCCTTATCAAAGTACATTCCCTTTATTCTGCCCCGCCCACTTATGCCGCTTTTTGCCACAGATCTGCACTTTTGTTGTAAACGCACTTCCTTTTGACAAGAACTCCGTTAAAGCTAATGACAAACGAGGGAAAAGTCTCACCACTAAAATGTTACATAAAGTAGATTGATTTGTGTAAAATGTTTAATGAACACAAGCAACAACAAGTCACAACGCAACGATTGTCTAGGCGGCTTGAAAACGTCTTTTTAGTCCGAGTAGAACTCATTTTCTGTCGAGCTCGTCTGCTCCGTGTAAACTACAACGGAAACAAGACGGCGGCGCCCATTGGCAACTTTCTGAATAAGATGAATAACACTTTTATTTCATGATATGTATGGAATTCCTCTGTTCTCGTCACAGTCACAGTAAAAGTGGATGTTCAGGGCCACTAATGCTCACCAGAAGTTCAGAAATCTCAAGCTCAGTTGACAGACACGCTAATTATAAGCTAAAATAAAATAAACGGTTTACACACTGAACACTGACTTTTATCGAGGCTTTAACTTGGTTGATGAGTTGACACTCTCTGGATTATTCAAAATGTGCGTGTTTCATGGGCTAATGCTAACGGCGATAGGGAAAATACATGAGATTGACAAATTGTCAAATCCAATCCATCCACGCTCTGGAGCTTTCATCATAAACAAGAGGAAAATACAGTTTTAGGTGAATGTAGGTGTGTTGAAGCCTGATAACCCTGTTTTAGAACTCAGCTATACTTGGTGTCATTTTTATTTTTTTCTTACAAACTGCAACTATGATAAATATTCACCACAAACAAAGTCCTACTGGGCTCTGTGCAGCAGCTGTTTGCTAAGCTAGCACAGCTAATGTTAACTTTCATTCAAATGTAAAATATAAAATAGCCTTATAACCCATTAACTGTCTGATTGTTTTGTATGATTATTTCAGTTTGTTATTGTAATTTGTTTTTCATTAGCGTTAGCATTAGCATTGAGGCGATCGTGGAGCTGAAGGTGCTGGACGTGGAGGTTCTGGTTTCATGATCCCGGGTAGATAAACTGCCACATTCTCTGAAACAGTTTTGGAGACGGATTATGTCAGAGAAATGAACATTCACTGCACGACAGCAGCTCTTTCTGCATCAAACCACACACTCCCTCAGAACGAACTCTGAGACACGTGTGTGCCATATCCAGGCCTGAACTTAGTGAGTTACACCCAAATCAAACATTCTGGGACGAATTAGAGTCAGTTTTTACTCTACACAAATGTAAAAATGACACTAAAATTCAGAAAATTTTAATAGGACTTTTGTATGGATTCCACCTGGACTTTTTTTTTTTTTACTTTATTTCAAGTCCCTAAAACTAATTTTTTGTTAAATTAGCTTCAGCTTTGAAAGAGGAAAAGTCAAAACCAACAAAAGCCAAAACTAGTGTCAATCAGACAAAATCTACAAACACAGCTTCACTAGACTTAACACAGAAAATGTGGGTGGACTTGAAAGTCTGATGTTCCTCTGAGCAGAGTTTGTTTTAGTGGAATCAAAGTAAATCAGACACAAAACTCCAGAGTCAGAGCTTCACAAAGAGTCAGACAATAGTTTGTGTCCAAAGGGTTCAAGAACAGCTTCAGTTTGAAATGAGGCTCATTTTAGTCACACGTTTGAGGACAAACAGGTCAGATCTGTGTGGGGTTATTCACGCTGTCTAATCAGCATCATGATATGCCACACCTGTGAGGAGAAGTGCTCATAATTAGATTTAGACAGATTTGTGGACAATATTGGAGAGAAATGGGTCTTTTGTGTTTATAGAAAATGTTTTAAATCTTTGAGTTCGGCTCATGAAAAATAGAGCAAAAACAAAAGTGTTGTGTTTCTATTTTTGTTCAGAGTAAAAAAAATAGAGTGAAAACCTCTCAGTTCAGTTTGACACAACTTCAGCTCAGTTTTGGGAGTGTGGATTAATTATTCACTTAAACCCAATTTTCCTCTTCGATTTAAGAACAAAAAAGCTAAATACTCTCGTTCAGTTCATCAACAGTAACATGTTTGAGGTCACAGTGTCGTTCGAGTGGAAGGATTCTTCTGTTGTGAGTTTGATGAACATTTCCCACAGGGACAAATAAACCTTCTGAATTATAAAACAGATTTTCTGCGCTCAAACCTTCAGCGTTTGTGTTTTTGTCGCTCATCAGGTCGAACTCATGAGATTTAGTGATTCTGGGTCCAGATCTGAACACGTTTGAACTCAATCTGTCGATAGTCATCAGCGTCAGAGGATCGACCAATCAGCAGCAGGAGGAGGCTCCACCGGCCAATCACAGCGCGGCGTCTGGAGGTGTGTCTTCAAGTCGACCACATCTGAGCATTTTACGCCATGAGTCAATAATTTAGAGTCAAAGAGCATGAAAATATAATGTCCATTCATGGTTTACTCGCCTTCAGCAGCGATGTAGAGGGGATATTATTTAGTATTTTAGAAAACTATAGATCTTGGTGAGAATTTACGTAAAAATTCAAATTTAGACACATTTTTTTGAGTCAAGGAAAATTGAATTTGCGTTTGAGTTAAAGACACTTCAGGCAAAACTTTTTATTTTCAATTTTTTGTTTCCTCTGGACTTTCATGTGGAA